>JAAALK010000085.1:9377782-9392287 GCA_019279435.1 Zizania palustris
CCTTCACCCAATGAAGACGATCAAAGAGCCTTGTCAACGCTCCCCCTCCTAGCTCCTTTCTTGGAGCGAAGGACTGGGGTTCGGACTCTGCTCAAGCTAATCGTGAAGTTAGGGAGACTGACTTGGTGGCTATACTTGGGGAAGCCGAGGGGTCGGAGTTAGATGCGGCCTTGGAGCGGGCAACATACCAGGTATGAAGTATCTGCAATAATAGAGTTAGTTTTAACTTGTAAATAGTTTACTCACATTGTTTTTTCCTTCACAGCAAATAGTCTTGGCTCGAGCTGCGGCTGTTTCTAACGAGTGGGAGTGCAATCGTCTAAAGGAGAAGATAACTGCTCTACAAGGGAGTCTTGTCAGCTCAGAAATTCAGACTTCCAGCTTGGATGAAATGGTAGCAGTGGAAAGGAAAGCCAGACTTGGTCTGGAAGCTTCTAATCGGAAGGTCGAAGCCGAACAAATCGTGCTTCAGGCTGAAGTAGAGAAACTGCGAATGGAGCAAGCAACCACGGGGGGCCGAGCTGGTCAAGCTTCGGGAGGAGCAGCAAAGTTAATGGAGGAGGCCAATAACTTGCTTGGTCAAAAGAACTCCTTGGTTACGGAGGCAGCTAGGCAATCTTCTTTGATAGACGAGCTGTCTTCATTAAGGGATATTTTGTTCGAAGACCAGGTGAAGTCCGAGAAGGTAGCTTTAGAGACCATGGACAACCTTTGGGGTGTCTTCGAATACTTCGGTACTTCTTGGACCTTACCTTCAACTAGCGACGTCCCTTTGCTGTAAGATTGAAGATGATCCAACAAGCAGCGAAGATGAAGAAGACGGCAGGTATTTGGTATGGAGAAATCTCCGGCCATGTAGCTGCTCTCGGAGTACTTCGCTATTACGAGGATCTAGGGCTATCAGTATCACCAGACTTAGGGTTGACTCCCATTATCTTCGATGACAACCGGCTCTTAAACCCTTTCGATGACGTAGCTGCACCTTGGCAAGCCTTCCAAGCATCTTGGAGAGCCGAAGGTCGATCAACAATCAAAGCTTGGATTGATGAAGGACTTCGCCAAAAGGAAGCATGGTTGCAGGCTTCGAGCAGCTAGCCCCCACCGGACCCGAAGGTCTAGTTTTGTTTAGGGCCCCAAATATGTAAAAGTTTATGCTTTTAGCTTTTATGAATGAAAAGACTTATTTGGAAATGTTTTTAGGCTTTCCGACCTTTTATGGATGATCTCGAAGTGCTAGAGGTTAACGAAGAGCTTCGCCTGCTATGGGCTACCTTCGAAACTTTTAGACCTCACAAACAACCTCGATTTTCAATTCCTCGAGAAAGCTCCGGTGTAATTACACCCGAAATATGTAAAGATATATTATCTTACATTAATGAGGAGGAAAAAGAAGTTAACTTTGAAACTTCATCTTCTAAAGACATTGAATGGTCCGAAAAAGAAAATACTGTTGAAGAACAAGTAAAGAAAAACCATGAACAACTTCCAAGCTGGGAAAGAAGCCCCGAGCGACTTCAAACTTGGGCTGAACTTTAGCAGGAACAAAAGGATTTCCGAGCTTCGAAAGGTGGGAGAAGAGTTAAATGTAAAGTTATTAAAACTCCCGGCTCCGGAACTAGTCACTCTAACTTTAGCGGTAGTTCTAGGGATCGAAGAGGTCTTCGTTACCTTCTTTGTATAGATACAGACATTCATGATGTAATGTAATCTGTTTGAATGATAAAGATTAAAGTTTCAAAATTGTCTCCCTACTTCCCAACCCCTCTTTGTGTGTAAGCCACTTCGAAATTCGTCGAAGGTGGTTCCGCGCAACGAAAATAACTTTAGTTAGGAGTACAATTTTGTAGGCTCGGAGCCCCTTAACAACTTAGAGATTGACTAAAATCTCAAAAAATGTCTTTGACTACTTGGAGTCCGAAAACTGGTAACTTAGTACCTTTTTGTTTGAATGTAGTCACTTTGGACTCTTTTTCGGATACCTTAACATCTGAAACAATTGGTCGCTTTGGACTTTTTGTAGACGTTCTAAGCTGTTAGCTCAAAGTCTTTTTTGTTTGGCCTCCTTTGGATCTTTTTGCGAATGCTATCAAACCAGTGGTTCAGAATTCGCATAGTGGTCTCCTTGGACTCTTTTTACGGATGCTTTCAAGCCGGAGCATGGAATCCGTATCATTTGGTCTCCTTGGACTCTTTTTATGGATTCTTTCAAGCCAGAACCTGAAATCCATATCATTTGGTCTCCTTGGACTCTTTTTATGGATGCTTTCAAGCCGGTGGCTTGGAATTCATTTTTCTATGACTTTCCCACCTCGTCGGAAGCTTCGAACCAGTGGTTCGATGTCCGCAAAATTGGTTCAAATGAATGACACTTCCCTCACAGCCAACTTTGTTCTTCCAGTGCGTCCACTAGAAGTAGGAAGTGTTTGAGAGGTAGGCATTATCTGAACTATGAGCTTTATTTACTCAGAAGGTGTTTACAGATGATTACAAGGAGCTGCTATGCAAAATATCGCTTTAGGTGCTCTGCATGTCAGTCATGCTTTAACTCTTCGCCTTCTAAATTAGCTAGCTTAAAAGAACCAGGGCGTCCTGAACGTAGAATAATGTATGGACCTTCCCACTTATTTCCTAATTTCCCTGGTGCTATAATGCTTCGCAAAACTAGATGACCTGGTTTAAGTTCATTAAGCTTAAACTTCGAGTCATACCAAGTCTTCGTTTGCTGTTGATATTTCAACAAATTAGCCACAGCTCGAAGCCTTGTTTCTCCTATTAAATAAAGCGAAGCTTGTCTTTCTCCTTGTATTTCAGGTTCGGTGTTGCGAAGAGATCCTCCTTTAAGCTCCGTCGGCATCATAGCTTCATCTCCGAATAATAATCTAAAAGGAGTAAAACCTTTGGACCTCGTTTGAGTGGTCCGAATGGACCATAAAATCTTCGGGAGTTCTTCAGTCCACATCCCCTTTGCTAACCCTACTATTCTTCGATTTAGCCTTGATAAAATATTACCATTAGCCCTTTCGACAGCTCCATTAGACTGATGATGGTGCACAACTGCAAAGCATATTTGTATGCCAAGATCTTCACAAAACTTTCTGAAGGGCTCCGCATCAAACTGTGTCCCATTATCGACTGTGAGCTGTCGAGGCACTCTGAATCTTCATATAATATTCTTCCAAAAGAACTTTTGTACATTATTCGAAGTGATAGCTGTGAGGGGTTCAGCTTCGACCCACTTGGAAAAATACTCAATTGCTACCACTGCAAATTTTAGATTTCTTTTGCTACTGGGAATGGGCTAATGAGATCCATGCCCCATTTGGCCATGGGCCAAACTGGAGCAATGACTTGAAGAGTCGTTAGCGGACGATGACTTTGTCTTCCCATCCATTGACAACCTTGGCAAATGCGAACTAAGCTCTCCGCATCAGCCACTATTGTAGGCCAATAAAGACCCTGGCGATGTGTTTTTCCTGCTAAAGCCCGGGGGCAAATGGCTACCACAAAGGCCTTCATGAATTTCTCGGAGTATCTCTTGACCTTCGGCTTGAGATATACATCGGAGTAGGGAGGAACATACTCTGGCCTTGTAGAGAATACCGTTGATTACATGATAACTCCAAACTCTTAGCTTCAGCCTCGAAAGCTGTGGTCCTTCAGGCAAATTTGCTTCACCTTGCAATAACTCCATGATTGAACTCCGCCAGTCAATGCTTGGAATGCAAAGAACCTCCACAGGAGGAATTTGTGGCACTGAAGGCAAAGTAAGTTCTTCGTAAAAGGCTCCTTCTAGAATGTCCATAGCTCTGGCTGCAGCTTTCGCTAAGGTATTAGCATGCAAATTTTCAGCTCTTGGTATACTTCGGATGGAAATCCCTTTGAATAATGCTTCGATTTTACGGATCTCTTCCAAATATTTTGCAAGCTGCGAATGACGTTGTTGAAAACTTTTATCAACGTGCCCAGCTATAATTTGAGAATCTATTTTAATAACAACTCTTGTAGCACCCAAAGCACGCGCTTTTGGAAGTCCTAACAAAATTCCTTCATACTCCATTATATTATTGGTGGACTTAAAGTTGAGCCTTCCGGAGTACATTGCTCTTTTCCCTCAAGGCGAAATTATTACTGCTCCGATGCCTGCTCTAGATGCTTGAAAAGTTCCGTCAGAGTATATGGTCCAAATTCCTTCATTTGATTTCTCTAGAGCCCATATTGTAGATGGAGTCCACTCTGCTACAAAATCTGCCACCACTTGTGACTTGATTGCTGTCCTTGCTATGAAGGAGATGCCGAAGGGTGCTAGCTCAACAGCCCATTTTCCAATTCTTACCGTAGAATCTTTGCTTCAGAGCATATCTCCCAAAGGATATGAAGTTGGTACAATTACATTATGTGCTAGAAAATAATGTCGTAATTTCCTTGAAGCCATTATTAGAGCATAAGTGAACTTCTCAAGCTCGGAATATCTTGTTTTTACTATAGATAAGGCTTCGGATACAAAATAGACTGGATTCTGCACCAACTTCCCATTGAAATCAACTTCTCTGACAAGGACTGCACTGACAGCAGAGCAGTAGCTGCAATATAGAGGAGTATGGTTTCATCTGCAATGGGCATAGTGAGTGTAGCGAGGTTGCTGAGATAATTTTTAATATCATCAAAACTCTTTTCACACTCCGTTGTCCATGCAAAATCTTCGGACCCTTTCAATGCTTTGAAAATAGGCAAGCTTTGTTCTGCGAATCTTGCTAGAAATCTGCTAAGTGCTACTAGACGGCCAGTCAGCTTTTGTACCTGTTTTAAATTTTTCGGCGGAGTCATCCTTTGTAATGCAGTTATTTGAGTAGGGCTAGCTTCAATCCCTCTACTCGAAACTAGATATCCTAGCAACTTCCCAGCCTGAGCCCCGAATATACAATTTTCGGGGTTAAGACGGACTCCACATGCCCGAAGGCTCTCAAACGTTTCTGCTAAGTCTAGGCTATGTTGGTGCTTTAAAACACTCTTTATTACAATATAATCCATATAGGCTTCTACATTGAGGCCTATTTGATGACCTAGAGCTTTAGCAATTAACCTCGAAAAGGTTGCCCCAGCATTTCTTAAGCCAAAATGCATTCTTACATAGCAGAAGACTCTCGAAGGAGTTACAAAGCTTGTTTTGATTTCATCTTCACGCTTTAACCAGATTTGATGATAGCTAGAATATGTGTCGAGGAAGCTTAATAACTCTGAACCAGCAGTGGAATCAACTAATTGATCAACTCGGGGCATGGGATAAGGGTCACGCGGGCATGCTTTTGTTGATAGCAAAAAATGGCATTAATGGCCTAATTATACAAATATCAATTTTTGGTGATTTGGGTCGAAAATACACATGTCTAGGGTCTGACCGAAGCCCTACAGGGACGAAGCCCGTCGAGCTATGGGCTCCAAAGGCCTCCGTCCAGCCCATGGGCTTCGACCAGGAAGCCTTCGGAGGCCCACGCTGCCGAAGCTTCGAGAACCTTCGGAGGCCCACGCTACCAAAGCCCACCTCGGCAAAGATAGAGTTGGACGCGTTGCCAGCTAAATCTTTATCTCTATCCGGCTAGATTAATAGCAGATTAGATTAGAGTTAACCCTCTATAAATATAGAGGCCTGACCGGCGTGGAGAGCCCCCCAACTCAAACCAAACCAAAGCCATGCTTTGATCGTACCTTTACTTTACCTTTACTTTTCTGTACCTCTTCATGGGTTTGATTGGAAGCCCTCCGTCTACCAGTACGGAACAGTGGTAAGCCTTGGTACTTCGTCCGTGAAGCCCCCGTTAATCTACGTAACAGATTGCTATTGCCTTGTTACTTCGCCTGTGAAGTATCCGCTAATCTGCGTAATAGATTCCTACCTTCGCCACCCGTGCAACACCTCACAAATTCGGTCCTAAGGCTGAATTGGTACTTCGCTCCACCCCTGTTGCAGGTTCGCACGTTCGGAGCCCCTTCGCCGTAGGTGTCCGGAGCTGAGAGATTGGTTCAAGAGGTCCCCAGGGCGCCCTTCGACAGGACCGCAGGCTTCGACAGCAGGCTTCGATTAGCACACTTCGTCACAAGCTCCGACATGAACACATTCCACACCAAGACGAAGTTGCACCCACGTGTGTCCTTCGCGTCACTTTTCTGTACTTCGCTGCATCGGAGATCGCACGCCAAACCTCGCTGTTCGGAGGTGATCACCGTGTCCAGATCCGTTCAGAGTTTACCTTCGGCTGGATCAGTCTGAACGCCGAAGCACCCTTCGGCGGAGCACTTCGCACCAGACACCGAAGGTACCCTTCGGCGCACCCTTTGCTACAGACTTTGAACCAGGAGGGATCCGACTGGTTTGCTGATTTTAACTCGTTTAATCTATTTCTTTCGGATAATTGGATTATTTCTTGTAATCTGGTTGCCTGGCGACTCCACCCCCCATATCACTATTAAGGGTAGTCGGAACACGGCGTCGGTGCTACGTCACTCTTATGCCCGTCCCTAAGTATCCGTGCACTTTCGGATCGCCGGGCTGACCCAAGTGCGGGGGCACGTTTCCGTGTCAACACACTTTTTGGCGACTCCGTTGGGGACCAGCTACGCCAACACCATGAGTACATCTACATCGGCCGCCGGTACAACTACTTTGACTACTATGGCTACACCACAGGAGACCGAGCAGTGATCGAGGCAAGGCTAAAGGCGCTCCAAGACATGATGCTTGGAGGCTACATCAAGACACGCGTAGGCTTCGTCAAGCGCGACATTGTCACCCCCGACCCCGCTCAGGTCCAGGTAACACCGGTATAGCCTCGCTTATCTTCATTAGAAATTGAGCAAAAAATAGCCGCATCAGTAGATCAGGCCGTTAGCGCCTCGCTAGCCATCCGCTTAAATTCGGCAGTTAGCTCCCAATTGGAGGCGACTCTTAGAAGGTTCAGCTTCATTGAGGCCGCAACCCTGGTTCCTATAGCTAGTGCACCTCCGACGAACATGTCTCTGACCTCACCACTTATGGCCGAGACCAATCATTATGCCTATGGTCAAACTAACACTGCATATCACACAATACCCGCGCTACCCGCGCCACACACCCAGGCGCCCGGACACGAGCACGCTATACAAATAGCACGTAGGGAAGAAGCAAATGGCCAACACGCCGATATCCCACCGCGTGTCGTGCCCCCACAGGAGAGGCGCATGCAAACGAGCTACCAAGATGATTTAGATGAGCGGATCCGCACACTGTTTAGGGAGAGTGCCGGCTTCATGCCCAAGGGACGGGTTAGGGTTTATCACAAACCATACCCCGATCATCTTGATACAGTACCCTACCCCCGTGGCTATAGGATCCCCGAGTTCACTAAATTTTATGGCGAGGGTAGCAAGACCACACTAGAGCATGTTAGTCAATTTTTGGCGCAGTGTGGAGAGGTTAGCGGGATAGACGCCCTAAAGGTTAGATTATTTTCTCTGTCGCTATCCGGCACAGCTTTCACTTGGTTTTCGGCGCTCCCACCGAACTCCATCCACACGTGGGACGATTTAGAACGGAAATTCCATGATTATTTCTACACGGGTGAAACATAACTTAGGCTTTCGCATTTGACATCGGTTAAGCAAAAATCTAGTGAGAGCACCTCCGAGTATATCAAGCGTTTTAGAGATACCAGAAACCGATGTTTTAGCCTTAATATTTCAGAAAGGGATTTGGCTGAATTAGCTTTTAACGGGTTGTGTTCCGAACTTAAACAAAGGTTAGATAACCAGAACTTTTTAGAAGTTAGCCAAGTCCTACAGCAGGCTCTGGTCCAAGAAGGCCGAGCCAAAGATAAGAAATTTATTAAGACGTTCAGCAAGCCTAGGGCCGAGATCCACATCATGGAGTGCTCTGATGAGGAGGAGTCAGAGGAGGAGGATTTGGCCGACATGTACGCGGCCGAATGGGTTACAAACGCTAAAAACAAACCTGTAACTTGCTCTGAACTTCGACCGTCCCCCACAAAGAATAGGCTTAATGAGATCAAATACTTGTTCGATGTGACTAAATGTGATAAAATATTTGATTTCCTCTTAAAAAGTCAGCTTCTCCGGTTACCTAAGGGTCAGGTTATCCTACCTGCCGACGAGCTAAAAAAGCATCCATACTGTAAGTGGCATGATTCGCATTTTCATAATACTAATGATTGCAATGTTTTTCGACGGAAGATACAATTGGCCATAGAAGAAGGACGATTGAAGATAGACCATGATCCAAAAATGAAGCTGGATAAAGATCCTTTTCCAGTCAACGCCGTCGACCTCGGCGAGAAGAAGGTGTTGATTCGGCTAGAACAGGCCGAGTCTGCTAAAGGAAAAGATGTGATTGTTGGAAACCACGTACTCGCACACTCGTGCCAAAGAACCCCGAGGTAGGAGTGTGGAAACAGAACACCAATACCCCTTCGGCTAAGGCTCGCAAGAGGCCGAAGGTGACATATAACATGTTGTTGAACAAACATCAGAAGAGGGCCAAAGAAGCAGGCCCACGCGCTCAGCCAAAGCAGTCGAAGGGGCCGCAACCTTTGAAGGGTACCTTCGGACCAAAGGTTGCGAAGCCTCCGCACGAAGGCTTCGGACCGAGGTATCCTGGCGCTTCGCACGGTGGTTCCGAGCCACAATGGGCGAACCCCCCGTGCGACAACTTCGAACCCCAATGGTCGGGTACTCCGCACAACAACTTCGCACCCCAGTGGTCGAGTCCCCCATGCAACAGCTTCAGCCCCCAATGGCCGAACCCCGCACCATGGTGGACTCCTCCGATGGGAGGCTTCGGCCCGTACTGGCCGAACATACCTCTGGCCTGGCAGGACCCTTTGCTAGTATGGTCCGAAATGTCTTCAACATGGCCGAACCACCCTCCAATCAATGGGTTCGGCTCACAGTGGGCGAGGCCGCTAGAGCCTTCAATGCCTCCGCCGTATGACTGGGCGGGAACCCCGTTGGTGTAGGACCGAAAGTAGCGACCAGAGGGGGGGTGAATGGGCGCTGTTGGCGTAAAAGATTACGCTAACAGGTTTCTGTAGAATAGAAACTAACAAACGAAGTGTTTGCGAAGAGAACTGTTCTAAGCCTCCGAAAGGATAATAACTTAGAATAGTTCGAATGTGTATATTGAATAACTTGTATTCAGTCTCTATTACAGGGTGAAATGGGGGGTATTTATAGGCCCAAATATTAAGGAAAAGACCTATTTACCCCTCTATTACAACCGACATAATGGAAACTATTCGGCTCCCTTAATAGGGCTAAAATGGTAAAAGACTAATCTAATGAGAAAGAAGATAAGTCTTCCATCTTAGCTGGCAGAAAAGATCTTGAAAAGCCTTAGTTCGAAGATGTACTCCGAACCAATGCTTATCTTCGTACTTCGAACTTGACTCCGGGTATCTTCGAAGATGAACGTCTGGGAACCTTCGAATCCGCTGTCTGCCTTTATGTTGCTTCGGCAATAACCCCGAAGATGGGATATTTTCCCCCAACAGTAGCCCCTCGAATACGCTTCTCCGTTTGACCTGTAACGTTAGGAGAGCAGTATACGGAAGGAAAAGATAACTAAACATAGGGGTTATTGGTTTTTAGTTCATCTCCGAAATGCATGAAGATATAAACTCCGAATCAGTCTTAGGATAATTGCTTTTCGAACTATCTTAGAACTGACTCAAGAAGTTCGAAAGTCTTTTAGACTTAGAGAAAATAGCCGTTAGTTTTCTGTTTCTAACGGAAACTGTAGTAGGCGCTAATCTCGGAGAAAAGTAACGGCAGGAATGCGAAACGACATAGACTAACGGTAAAAAAGTAAAATCTAGGCTATAAATAGAAGGCCTAGAACTTACCCGGTTACCTTTTCACCGTCTTCCTCGCGACCAAACACCTTTCGAGCCCTTTGAGTTCTTGAGACCTAGCCTCCATTTTCCCCAAAGCAATCCAACGACCACAATGGTGAAGACTAAGGGATCTGCACCTCTGTCGGCCTTGGCCCGGCAGCAGGCGGCTGCAGCAGCAGCAGCAGCAGCGTTGGCGGCGGCACCTCCGGCACCGGCAGTGACATCCATGGCGGCAGGAGGGAGAAATCCCCAAATCGTCGATGACCAAGGTCTCTGCCCGCCATCGACAAAATACTTGGATCAATCTTTTCAATTGGGGCCTTCTACCTGCAAGAGAGAGTCATTGGCAATCGCAGCAGGAGGGAAAATTAGTGCCGGAGTCATGATTCGGAAGCCAGGCAAAGAAATGATCCCGTCGCCAAGACCCGGAGAAGTAGTTGTATTTGAAGCCTTCTTCGAAGCCGGCTTGGGCCTTCCTGCAGTAGACTTCCTGGCAGAGGTACTTGATCTGTTCCATGTAACGCTCCCCCAATTATCTCCGAATGCAGTAGCTAGACTGGCTATCTTCGAATGGGCGCTGAGAGCCGAAGGTTGTGAGGGGAGGGTAGAGATCTTCGCTGCACTACATAGAGCAACTTGCCAACCAAAGACCTTCGTAGGCCCCGGAGGTGAAAAAGTAGTAGTATCCTTCGGTAGTATCAACTTTAGGCTTCGAGATGAGTATGCCCTTCAGTTTCCTGCCAAGGCCATCAATGCAAGATGGTATACTGATTGGGTTCTGAGATGGTTCTATGCCGAAGTTGGGTCAAGCAGTCCTTTGGCTGGACCCCTTAGAGAAATCCAATTCTGGAAGGTAGCCTTAGTGCAGCCCAACGAAGGTCAACTCGAAGCCCGCCTTAACCTGCTTCAAAAGATTAGCCGAAGGTTAAGCATGCGAGACTTAGCCGAAGAATTCCTCGGCCTGCAAATTTCTCCGCTGATGGCCAACTGGCCTATCGTCTTCGAGGATGATTCGGAAGGCGGTCTCCGCAAAATTAACTTGACTTCGAGCCCTGCAGGTAACTTCGAAACCAACATGTATTATACATATTTACTTCGAAGAAAGACTAACTTGATTTATTTATTTTTTAGCTTCTTCAGCCCCTATTACTTCAGAGCAAATTATAAGGTCTTCGGAGAAGATTTTGGGTGCCCCAACTCCGACTGAAAAAGAATGGACAGTTAAATTGGTCGGGAGTTGGGAGAGGTTTAACAGAGTATGGGGAATGTTGGAGATGACTCCGCCCCCTCTGATGGACTGGGTGCCTTCGGAGAAAGGACCCAAGAAGAGGATAGCCGAAGCTGGGACTTCGAGCTCTGCAAAGACTCCGGTGAAGAAGGTGGCTCGGAAGCCAAAAAATCTCGCACCTTCGAATCCTGCACCTTCGAGCTCAAGAACCTCAATCTCCGGTTCTAAAGAAGATGAAGGTAAACTATTAGTGAGGTTGATTGATGAAGATGCGGCTCAAAAAGATATTCACATTGAAGATACTGCAGGTATGACGGAGTCTCAGGCTAATATTAAAGAAGTGAGAATTCCGGATGCTCAAGAAGAAGAGCAAATCGAAGCCCCTATGGGCGAAGGCGAAGTTGAAGTTGCTACAACTTCAGTTTTGGATGAAGGGAGGACTGCTCAAGGAGATACTCCGGCAGTTAAAATTTTAACTTTGGATTCAGACGAAGACCTCACCTTTGATCCTCCGAGCAGTCCGATGCTCGATCGCCCCCAGAATGTCGAAGGTAAACTTCGCATAATTCTCTTATTATTTTCTACAAAATTATACAATGTATAATACCTTTGCTTTTGCAGAGCCCCCTTCTATAGAAGTACATCGCGAAGATCCAATTCAAGGGCCTTCGACAACTTCGGAGCCGCACCCGGAGGTCGCTCAACAGGGGCCTAGAAGGGGTAAAAGACATATAGAGCCTCTCCCTGCTCAAGGATCAACTTCGTCTGAATCAACAGACGAAAGTCAATCTACTAAGGGGGGCCATCTACCGAAGCTCCAAGGACCTCAGGAGAACGCTCCGGAGCTTCGCCAAGCAGGAATGACCAAGAGGCTTCGGCAATGCTCCCTAACTCCTTTTTTGGAGCAAAGAACCGGGCTTTGGACTCTGCTCAAACCTTTAGGTCGAGTCAGTCGCGAAGTCGGGGAGACAGAGCTGGTAGCAATTTTAAGCAGGGCGAAGAGTTCGGAGCTAAACGTTGCTATGGAACGAGCAGCCTACCAGGTACGGAACACCTTCGAACCAATAACAAATTATACATGAATAGTTTTCTTACTTCAATTTTTTCTTTTCTTAGCAAGCGGTCTTGGCCTGCGCTGCAACTTTATCAGGCGAAAATGAAATTGCTCAGCTTCGGGAAGAAAATGAAGCTCTTAAACGCAACTTGTCTTTCTCCGAAGCTAGAGTGGTTCAAATGGATAATGTGATTTCGACGGAGCGTAGGGCCAGACAGGGCTTGGAGGCTGCAAATAAAGAGCTTGAAGCAGAAAGAATCGTGCTTCGGGCGGAAATCGAAAGGGTGCGGTTGGAGCATGCTAATGCTGGGTCCGAACTTGTGAGGCTCCAAGAGGAAGCCAGCCAACTCCTAAATCAAAAGAATACTTTAACTACGGAGAATGCTAAGCTTTCCGGAGTTCTAGAAGAAACGACTTCGAGCAAGGATGCATTAATTGAAGAAAAGCTTAAGTCCGAGAAGGTAGCTACGGAGGTCATAGAATAGATGCTATGTGTTCTAGAGTACTTCGGTACTACTGGATCACTTCCTTCAGATGACAACGTCACTCTCTTGCGCCGGTTAAAAAGGATCCAAGGAGCAGCGAAGCAAATGAAGACGGCGGGTATTCGTTACGGAGAGCTCTTTGGACAAGTGTCTGCCATCGGACTACTTCGTTACTACGAGGATTTGGGCCGAACAATCACTCCGAGCGCAGAGGGCTCTATTACCTTCGACGACGAGCTGCTTTTAAATCCTTCCGAAGGCGTGACTGCTGCCTGGCGAGCCTTTCAAACCTCATGGAGAGCCGAAGGTCGTTCCGCGATCAAGGCTTGGATCGATGAAGGCCAACGCCAGAAGCAAGTTCGGAACCAAGCTTCAAGCAGTCAACCTCCTCCGAACCCGCAGGTTTAGGAATGATTTAGGATTTTTGACTATGTAAAGCTTCATGCTTGTAAACATTTATCAATGAAAATCTTGTTTGTCATATTTTTTAGGCTTTGCCTCTTATGGAAGACATTGAAGTGTTAGAGCTTAACGACGAACTTCGCTCATTATGGAACACCATCGAACTTCTAAAGACTTACAAGCGTCCTCGATTTCTAATTCCTCGAGATGACTCCGGCGTAATTGCGCCTGAAGTAATCAAAGATGTAATGTCTTATATTAAAGAGGAAGAGAAAGAGGTTGACGTAAACACCTCGTCTTCTGAAGACACTATTTGGTCTGAAGACGAAGGTGAAGCTCAAAATAAAAGATCTGAAGATCTTAGAAGCTGGGAAAGAAGCCCCGAACGGCTTTGAACTTGGGCCGAGCTTCAACAAGAGCAGAAGGATTTTAGAGCTTCGAAGGGGAGGAAGAGAGTTAAACGTAAAGTTATTAGAACTTCCGATGCTGGAACTAGTCGTTCCACCCTAGCTCTAGGGACCGAAGAGGTCTCCGATTCCTTCTTGGTATAGATACCAATTTTTCATTGTGTAATCTGTAAACACATTTATTTGAATAATGAATACCGATTTAAAATTGTCTCCATATTTACTAGCCCCACTTTGGGTATAAGCAACTACGAAATGTATGCAAAGATGGTTATGCGCAAAGAAAAAAACTTCGGAGTACAATTTTTTGGGGGTTCGGAGCCCCTCTGTCATTTAAAGATCTTTTAAAATCTTATGAATGTCTTCGACTTTTTGCAGTCGGAAGAATGGCAACTTAGTACCTTTGTTTTATGAAAGAAATCACTTGAGATAACTTTCAGGACACTTTAGTGTCTGAAAAAATTTGTCACTTTGGACTATGTTAACATACATTCGAAGCTCATGGCTCAATTCTGTTTTGCTTTAGCCACCTTCGGCTTATTTTTGCGATCTCTGTCGAACCAATGGTTCGAGTTTGCAATGGTCTCTTTGGACTCTTTTACGGATGTCTACCAGCCAATGGCTTGGACTCCGTATATTTTGGCCACCTTCGGCTCTTTTTGCAGAAGTCTACCAGCCAATGGCTTGGACTTCGCAGGTTTTGGCCACCTTCGACTCTTTTTACGGAAGTCTACCAGCCAATGGCTTGGACTCCGTAGGTTTGGCCACCTTCGGCTCTTTTTACGAAAGTCTACCGGCCAATGGCTTGGACTCCGTAGGGTGTGGTTTTGGGCTCTTTTACGGATGCCTACAAGCCGGTGGCCTGGGCTCCGGATTATGCCAGCCCCCACATCGGAAGCTTCGAACTTTATGGGTTCGAAGTCCGAAAATACAATCCAGCTTCATGACACTTCCCTCTCGGTCGACACCCGCGGTTCCACTGCGTCCACTCGGAAGCTGGAAGTCTATGAGGGGAAGGCACTATCGGTATATGCTTTATGATTTAGAAGAT
>JAAALK010000085.1:10048177-10102967 GCA_019279435.1 Zizania palustris
CCATCCGCCTGGGCGCAGTCTTCGCCGCCGCAGCCGCCGCTGCCTGCACTTGTTCGGAGCCCGAACTCGAGCCCAAAGCAAGAGGCTTCGCCATCGCCTTCTTCGGCATGTCGATGGGACTTCGGCGCGAAGAGCTAAAGCTAAGCGAGGGGGGGCTCGGAGCGAAGCTAGAAGAGGTGCAGAGCGAGGTTTGCAAGGCAACAAGAAGAGAGCAAATGAAGGTGTGCCGAAGCCGCACGCGGTAAGTCTCTATTTATAGGCGCGGTAAGAATTCCAACCGTCGTGGGCCGAACCCACCGCCAGATGGGCCCTCAGCAAAGGCGAACCGGCCCAGAGCAAGGTAACGGTAACATTTTCGACCGTTGCGGAGCCGTGCGGGCTCCCCGAGCCCCGAGGCCGTTCTGACGGTAAGCGCGGGCATTTATTGTTCCCGGATGTCGAGGCCGCCCTCGGTCCAGGCGCCGAAGGTATGTTTTCTCTGTAGTTATGTTTCCAGGTCATTTGTCCTAAGGACGCGTGCACCCCTTCGTTCCGAAGGCCTACACGCGAGGGGCTACTGTTGGGGGAATATATTTCCCTTACTCAGGGGCCAAATGACGTCAGCCTCCGACAGCCTTCGACCCAGAGCCAGGTTCTGTCGGAGCCTGTTTTCTTTGAGTATTATTTACAGGTCCCAAGATGCTTCCCGAGGCCTGTAGCTTCGAAGCCCCCCAAACCAGGAGGTCCGGCTCGAAGCCCTTAGTTGATTCCAGTTCGGAGGCCACCCTCCGGGAGCCAAGCCCGGAGGCCGCCCTCCGGAGTCCAGTTCGGAGGCCACCCTCCGGGAGCCGAGCCCGGAGGCCGCCCTCCGGGGCCAAGACCGGAGGCCGCCCTCCGGGGCCAAGACCGGAGGCCACCCGCCGAAGCAGCACTTCGGAGCCCCCCCCTTCGGGTGCACTCCGAAGTCCCCTCCGCTCCTAGCTTGTCGTTTAGCTGGTCAAAGGCTGGCGCAGCCTGACACGTCTGTAAGGTTGTAAAGCTGTCTGGTACCCGTGTGCAGTAGCCAGCCCCCTTTCCCTGTCTACCCCTATGAGCCTAAGGGCCCATGGAGGGTATCTTGGTCTTTTCCTTAAGGCCTGCGTGCCTATAAAAGCAGGGTCAGGCCCTTGTAATGGGGACACGCTCCAGGGGGCCATGAAACCCTGGGGTTACCCTCTCCACACTAAGGCATACCATGCCAAATCTACCACAAACTGGACGTAGGGCTGTTATCCCCTAGGGGAGGCCCGAACCAGTATAAACTCTCTCTCTCTCTGCGAGAACCCATCGAGGTTCATCCTCCACACCATACTCCACCACAGAAAAACCTGCTGGGACTAACGCAATTGTCCCAACAGAAGTAGTTCTTGGTCAGGATAGATTACTTGTGCAAGCCGCTAGAGAAAGAAAAGACCTTAGACTTAGGCTAGAAACTATTTCTACTGAATATGCCATGCTTAAGTCTAAATTTGATGATGCTGAATGTGAGTCCTGTTCTGTTGTCATGAGTGAGCTTGCTCAGTTGCGTTCTGTTCATGCTCAAACTCTATCTGAGCTTGAGACTGCACAGAAGCAGCTTTTGGAGGTGGATTCTAGACCTCATGATATTATTGATTGCATGAACTGCTCTTTATTACGCGAAAGCATTAATTTACGTGATAAGCATGTTCATGATTTAGAGGCTAGATTGGAGAGGGCCGGTAGTTCTAAGGATGTGCAACCTGCTTGTGACACTTGCATCACCCTTAAGGACCAGCTAGGCACTGTTAGAGAGCGAGCTGAAAACCTCATGTCAGAAAATGAATACCTCCTTTCCGTGGTTAATAAATGCACTGAGGGAAAGGGTAGGATGGATTTGCTCTTGGCCAAGACCAAGTTGTGTGCTGACAGAGCAGGGGTAGCTCTAGGTTTGGGTTTTGAGAGGATACCTTCAAACAGTAAGTCCAAAACTGTTTTTACCTCTCCCACCACCCTAGAGAAAGAGAGAGCTCTGTTGGACACCCCATCAGCCAAAAAGCCTACCCATCCACCAAAGAAAACCACACCTCCTGCCAAGAAAATCCCTCCCAAGAAAACCACTCAGAGAAAACCCAAGGAGCCTGTGAGAGTTGCTCCTGTGACCCATGAGAGTGCCCCCAGGAGAGTGTTTCATTGTTCCTATTGTCAGCGGGCGGGTCATTTGGTTGGGTTCTGTTTTCGTCGCATCAAGGATGAGCGACGCTCTCAGGCGATGAGTTACCAGGACATGCATTACCCATCTTTAGGTATGCATGAGTCTGAGTTGTACTATCGTCCTGCTTTTGAGGCTCCTCGTGCTTCTCGGAGAGGTTTTGCTCCTCGAGGTGTTCACCATGTTCCATATGGTGGTAGACCTCGGGCTAGCAGATTTGTACCTCGTCAGAGTAGGAGACCTCGACATGTTGTTCGTTCATAGCATGTAGGTAGACCTCGCACTTTGCATCATTTCGATTTTCCTGTGCGTAGACCGTCTACTTTTACTGCGCCTACTACTCGTGTCACTCAGTGCTGGATGCCTCGTCATTATTTCACTCACCCCAGCACTGAGCGATCGAGATATTCTTATCGTGTGTAGGCGACAGATCGAGGCTTGGAGGGCACGTGGATCATGGACTCCGGTTGTTCGCGCCACATGACCGGAGATGCAGCATGGTTCTCCAGCCTCACTACAACCAAGCAAAGGGAACATATCACCTTCGGAAACAATCGAAGGAGTAGAGTGAAAGGTAAAGGTGTGGTAAGAATTAATTCGAACTTCACTCTCAAAGATGTTGCTTTGGTTGAAAACCTGGGATACAATTTGCTGTCTGTATCTCAGTTGCTTGATGAGGGCTTCGAAGTGCGATTTCATCGCGATACTTCGCAAGTGCTCAATTCTGATGGCATTGTGGTGTGTAAGATCTTTAGAGTTGGGAGAGTTTTTGGAGCTGATTTTTCTGAGTCGTCTGGTTCTTCTCATTGTCTTGTTGCACATTCGACTTCTGAGCTTTGGAAGTGGCATAGGAGACTAGGGCATATGAGCTTTGAGTTGCTCGCTCGTTTGAGTGCCCTAGGTCTGATCCGAGGATTGCCCAAGCTCAAGTTTGAGAAGAATTTAGTTTGCGCTCCGTGTCGACATGGAAAAATGATTGCCGCTTCGCATTCGCCAGTCTGGGCAAGCTCAGCTCTCAGCCTCTCCAAATCACCCGAATGCTCATTGCCCTTGGATTTCAGCTCAGCTAAGGCAGCTAGATGAGATGGGCAATCAACACAGGGTGCGACGACAGTGGCTTGAGCATCTTTCAGCTCCAGCTGAGCACTTTCAAGCTCAGTGGCCAAAGCGTCCCTCTCATCAACCCTTTCTGTGTACCTGGACTTTAAAGTCGACAGGTCACACAGAAGCACCTCACACTTCGGGCACTCACTGCTATCACCCAAGCAAGGGGAAGAAGATAGACTCTCAATTCTACCGTTGGCCACGGCAAGCTCACTCTCTAGCTCATCTATCCTCTTTTTAGCCCCCCTAAGCAGTTTCTCCCGATACTTCAACTCCTGACGATTACTCTCAAGTAAATCTACAATTTCGCGCTCATAGGATGATACCTTGCTATCGTCGTCGTCGGAGTCGTCGGAGGAGCTCTTTTCTTCTCTATCCCCAAGAGCCATGGAGCAGAAGCTCTTGCGGGATCTTCGGCGCTGGTGTGAGTGGCTCTTCGGCTTGTCTCCGAAGGCCATGAAGCAGAGGCCCGCCGGATCATCCTTGTCCTTCCCCTTCTTGATGGTGATCTCCTCATCACTTGAGCTCGATGAAGAGGAAGAGGACGTGGATCTCTTGGAGTAGCTCTTCTCCATTTCGGCGAAGAAGGCCTTGTCGCGCTTCTTGTTCTCTCGCCGGTAGTCCTTCAGGGCCTTCTTGAAGAACCGAGTCTTCGGCTTGCCCTTGTTGAAGGAGGGGCTCTCATGCTTGCCGGAGTCGTGGAAGCTGCTGCCGGCGCCCTTCTTGTATCCACTGCGCTTGGGGCAGTCGGCGATGAAGTGTCCTGGATCACCACATTCAAAGCATCCGGATTTTGTGCCGTGTCTTTTGAACATTCTTTTATCATAGACACGACGCACCCGGTTGTTAAAGAGACACAAATCATCATCTCCCAACAACTCAAGCTGGTCCTCAGTGATAGACATCAAGGAGAACCCAGGACAGCTCACAGCAGAGGGATCAACAGAAGGTGTAGCAAGGGCCAGAGATTTTGATCCAGACCCAGTGAGATTTGATCTCAACTGGATATCTACCTCAGTGGCCTTTAGCTTGCTAAACAACTCAGAAATGGTCAAGGTATCGTAAGAAGTACTCTCAACGATAGATGATACCTTGATCTCCCAGATCTTTGGGTCCAAGGTATGAAGGACCTTGAGCGCCTGCTCATGATCTGAGACTAACTGAGCACCCTCAGCCTTGTTGTCCCGAAGCTTGTTAATGATCGACTGAAAACGACCAAACAAGGCTTCAACAGATTCACCCGGCTTCTGTGTGAAATTCTCATATTCACGCCGGTAGGTCTGATAGAGCCGAGCCTTGACCTGTGCTGTTCCCTCATGGTGTGCCTTGAGGGTAGCCCAGATCTCTCTCGCAGTGGAGAGATGACTCACTCGCTCAAATTCAGTGGGACCTAAACCAGAAAATAAAATGTTCACAGCCTTACTGTTGCTCAGATGCTGAGCAATGATACCAGCAGTACCTTGCTCAGTAACTGGCAGAATGACAAATGTGGTGTGAACGCAAATGTCCCATATGTCCGAACCCTGGCTCATGAGATAGGCTCGCATGCGAGTCTTCCAATAATTATAGCCATAGGCTTCCAAGGACGGGACCTTGCCAGGAGACGTCATAGTCACTACTGGGATTTAGAACCGGTTAAGATATGGAAAAACCCTAACCTCGCTCTGATACCACTTGTAGGACCGAAAGTAGCGACCAGAGGGGGGGTGAATGGGCGCCTTAAAAATTCTTTCGAATCAATGGCCTGTTCCCAATACCCAACGCACCTCAAAAATACTACGCAGCAGAAAATAAACAGAAGGCCTAAGTCTAATGGTTTCTAACCTAGAAGCATCTGATGATAAACAGTGTAGAACTAAAGTGGTGCAACTAGGCAGATAAACAAGTTTGTAACAGGCCTATACTTCTCAATGAAATGATCTAAGTATGTATAAAGTGAAAAGAGAAGTTACTGTCCAAAGTTGTCTCCTGTTCGGAACTTGGCGAAGCCCCCTTCGCACGCCGAGGTCTGCTTCGGAGGTCGGTGACGGAGTCTGTCCGAAATGCCGAAGGTGTTGCTGTCTAGCCTAGTTCGAAGTGGTAAGAAGCGAAGTGTACTTCGGAGCGAAGTAAAACAGTGCCGGAGCCTGGTTCGAAGTGTGTACTTCAAAGACAGGACTTCGAACACAGCTTCGAACCAAGAGCTTCGGAGCAAAGTGACAAAGTCGGAGCCTGCTTCGAAGTAAGGACTTCGAAGACAAAACTTCGAACACACCTTGAACCGAGAGCTTCGAATCACAACCTTCGAACAGAAAGCTTCGAACACACAAAACGGACGGACTACCTTCGAACAAAGAAGCGAAGCCTGCCACGCGACAGAAAAGCAAGTCCGAACCCAAAGCTCTACCTTCGAAAAAAGCAAACTCCGAAAGGAGAGGCGAAGGGTGACATGCTACACAGAAAATAGAGCGAGGACTAGCGGAGCCACAAGTTTCGAACCCAACCTCGAAACGTGTCGAAGTATGGACTTCGAACAGATAGGGTCGAAGCCCCTTCGCGCTATTGTTCGAAGTAAGTAATGCTGTCGATCAGAAAAATGCTTCGACGCTTAGCAACACAGAATACAAAAACCGAAGTTCGAAGTCTGAGCGAAGCCTTTAAAGAGGTTCGATCGAAGCCTGCCTCACGGAGTTGAGGGGCTTCGCACTGAAATGAGCTTCGCCAGACACACCCAGAAAAAGGTAAAAAGACTGTCAGCTTCGATCAAAAAGATGGGCAATAGAAGGTGAAAAGCTGCTACAGAACGCTGTAGCTACAGCAAAGCAGTACTACTTGCAACAGCAAGAACTAGTACTCCCACCGTGAAGAACACAAGCAACCGAAGAAGCTTCTCCCCAAGAAATAAAAACACCAGCTCGTGCCCAAGGCATTAACTTCCCAAACCGAACAAGATGCAAGCAATAAATTCACAGGAGACCAAGGATTAAATGCATCCAACTGATTTGAGACAAAATAATGCAAGAACAGTGAGAGGGAAGCCCCTGGCGGCGCACACAGGAGAGAGAAGGGAGACAAAGTGACCCAAAAAGGTGGATTTGATTTCAGCACAAAGGGTAGTCCAAACCCTAGGGATTGGGGTGCTATTTATAGGCAGCCCAACACTAGGAATATTCTACCAGCCCCTTAGGGTTTTTACAGACTCAAAAATACAGAAAAAGACTCTATTGCCCTTAGGTATTTTTACAGACACAACTGACTGACTGTGGGCCTAGAGTAACAAATGACATATCCTGAAGCTATTCTTCTGGACAGTCGGATACAGAATCAACGGTTGTCAGTTTTACGCCGAAACTGACAAAGCCTCCACCAGCTTTGCACCAGGTACCCGGATTGGGCCGGCCCGACCCCGCAGCTCTCTCAGCCCGGCAATCGCTCACCGCCCGTGTACCTGAGTCAGTCCTGGTCAACAGCTCAGTGGGTTTTCTACTGCTTCCTGCCCATGCACCCGGATTGGGCCAGCCCGACTTCGCAGCCTCCTCTGCCCGACAGTCGCTCGCTGCCCGTGTACCTGAGTCACACGCGGCCCATGAAACAGCAGATCTCTTCTCTTCTTCAGTCCTTGTTGACTATCGTTGACAATGACTCATCACTTCTAGAGCCATGAGGCCCACGCTATTCAGCATGGCTCCTCAATCTCCCCCTTGATGAGTGCATTGTCAACACTCCTCAATTCTCAGTTCTTCAGCACCTGCGAACTAATGTGGAAACACGAAAACAAAACACAAGAAAACAAAGAAGAAGAAAAATAAGGTAAAAGTTTAACCTTAATGACCAAAAGCCAAACAAAAGCAAGAAACGGTCATTATGGTTAACCAAAACACAAAAGCTCAAAATGAGTGTGATTTCAGAACAACAAGGATATCAACAGAGTAAGAACTCCCCCTTAAACTCTGATCCCAATTTTCTCCCCCTTGTTGACAAGTGAACTCATCAAGCACTCAAAAAGAGACACAGACTCCCCCTGAAATGCAACTCCCCCTCAAGATATGCAGTGAATGCAACTGGGGTGCAGGTGGAGTGTAGAAAGCATGCTTCTCAGATATGATTGACTGCAAATACAGTATCTAACAGGGATAGCAAAGGAGATACTGTCTAAGATACATGGCATGATCAGTGCAAGAGATGATATCTAAAGAAAGTCATTTAGCACGCATTTTTCAGTTTTTGCAAATAAAAGCATCACCACATTGTCTAGTAAACAAGCAAGGTAAAACATGAGATGCAGAAGCTAACTGATATCTACCAAGATAAGCATTGTTCAAAACAAAGTGCTTCAGCAAACTTGTTATCCCTTTAAAGTTCAGGCTTTTTCATTTTCCTTTGTTATTTTTGCCAAGGGTTATTTGCATGTCAAACCTTATGCTAACCGACCAAGTCAAGCCTAGGCCAGGACTGGGCCATCAGAAGCTTAAGACATTGGTCTTGGCATACACTACATTGTCCTAGTTCATACCAAAGTGCTATGGTAAGCAGTCCAGGACAATATAATGCGACAAAGCAAACCCACTTGGATCTTTTCAACGCAAGCATAAAAAGGCATGGAATTTTCATCATTTTTATAGCACATTTTCCATGTTAAAGCATAAAGATGTCCAAGTTGCATATCTGCATCTATGTGATGAACTAGCTACAAGGCATGTAACAGATAGCAAAGGCACTCAGCCTACACATGCTGGTTACCAGAAGCAATGGTGATCATTTTTCAAGTTGAAAGCGTAAAAGCCATGCATATGACAGATATCAGACATATCAAATGAACTGAGATAAAGCATGATCATCGACGAGTAATCAAAAGCATGTACCAGCTAGAATAAGTAAAGCAGTTTAATCATATAACAGAAGCAGGCTCAAAAGTGTGATATGTGAATATGTATGATATGAACACACACAAAAAGACTCAAGAAAAGAGTAAAGAAGAAAGAAAAACTGACGCAAAATATCCTAGAAAGGATACACAACACCCAAATCCCCTCGTAAACGCTCAAAAGTAGACTGATCTAGGGGTTTGGTGAAAATGTCAGCCAACTGATGATGGGTATCAACATGAACAAGGTCAATGACACCTTTCTCATATTGATCCCGCAAAAAGTGAAAGCGCACATCAATGTGTTTGGTTTTTGAATGAAGACATGGGTTTTTCCCTACACTAATAGCACTGGTGCTGTCGCAAAACAATGGAACCCTGGTAGGAAAGAGCAACCCAAAGTCTCGTAGAGTAGAAATCATCCAAACCATCTGTGAGCAGCAGCTGGCAGCAGCTACGTACTCGGCCTCTGTGGTCGAAAGAGCAACTCCAGATTGCTTTCGAGAAGACCAAGATACAAGGGAAGAACCAAGAAACTGGCAAGTACCGGAAGTCGACTTGCGATCCAACCGGCACCCACCAAAGTCGGCGTCCGAAAAGCCAGATAAATCAAGTGATGATGATGCTGAATAATAAAGACCAAGATCAGGCGCATAGGTGAGATACCTGAAAATGCGCTTGACAGCCTGCCGGTGAGACGCGCGTGGTGAAGACTGAAAACGTGCGCAAAGTCCCACGGCGAACTGTATGTCCGGTCTTGTTGCCGTTAAGTACAACAGCGAACCGATCATCCCTCGAAATTCTCTCTCATTGACCTTGACACCGCTCTCGTCCTTGTCCAGACCCCCAGAAGTACCCATCGGGGTCATCTGCGGCTTCAATTCACCAACAAAGTCAAATTTCTTAAGCATGTCACGAGTATACTTACCTTGGTGGATGAAGGTGCCGTCCTTGGTCTGCTTGATCTGGAGCCCTAAGAAATACTTGAGCTCACCCATGAGGCTCATCTCAAACTCATTGTGCATCTGCTCAGAAAACTTGGACACAAGAGAATCAGTAGTACCGCCAAAGATAATATCGTCCACGTAAATCTGTGCGACTAAGAAATCTGAAGCATCTCTGAGCAGGAAAAGAGTTTTATCCACAGAACCCATCACAAAGCCCTTCCCCAACAAAAACTGCTTTAACCGGTCATACCAAGCCCTGGGGGCTTGCTTCAACCCGTATAAAGCTTTGTGTAACTTAAAAACATGTCGAGGAAACTTAGGGTTCTCAAAACCGGGGGGTTGCCTAACATAAACCTCCTCTTCTATGTACCCGTTCAGAAAAGCACTCTTAACGTCCATTTGAAAAAGCTTAAAACCCTTTGAAACGGCAAAAGCTAGAAGGATACGAATGGACTCAAGACGGGCAACAGGAGCGAAGGTTTCTTCGAAGTCAATACCTTCCTTCTGGCAATAACCCTGGGCAACAAGTCGAGCCTTGTTGCGCACCACAACCCCATCTTCACCTTGTTTGTTTTTGAATACCCACTTGGTGCCTATGGGGTTGCATCCTGGTGGCGGCTCAACTAGTGTCCAAACCCGATTGCGGACAAAATTCTCAAGCTCTTCTTGCATAGCATTAATCCAATTAGAATCAGAAAGAGCATGAGAAATGTCTCTGGGCTCAAAAGATGCAACAAAAGCAGATTCAGCAAAACACAGCGAGAGAGGCAGAAGAACGCAAAGTCCTCTCAGTCAAATCACCAATGATGAGCTCTGAGGGGTGGTCACGCTGAACTGCTCGGGTTCCCTGGTGATCTGAAGTCACCTCACCGGAGTCAGCAGCTGGCACCTCTGGACTCGACTGAAGGGGCTCGATCGAAGTGGAAGAAGTGATCAGAGGTCCGCCTTCATCATCAGTCGAAGTCACAGAGGGTGTGGGCTCTGCGGGGGATGCAGAAGGCCCGCCCTCAACAGCAGCTGGAGTATCCTCATCTTCCTCGAAGATGTACTCTCCGAGCTCATCATCACCAGAAAGCTCAAAAGAAGGAGTCAAAGAAGGCAAGGACTCATCAAAAGAAACCTCACACGTCTCGACAAGCAGCTGGGATTCGAGGTTCCAAACACGGAAGCCTCGAGAATGCAATGCATAACCAAGAAAAATACCATCCCAGCAACGAGACTCAAACTTGTCCAAATGCCCTCCCTTCTTGAGCACAAAGCACTTGCAGCCAAACGCTCGCAAGTGGGTCACCTTGGGCTGTCTGCCAAACCGCAACTCATATGAAGTCTTACCAATGTAAGCTCGAAGAAAAATACGGTTGGCAAGATAGCAAGCCGTGTTCATGGCTTCAGCCCAAAAACGCCTAGGAGTCCTGTGCTCGTCGAGCATCGTCCTGGCCATCTCAACTAGCGTGCGGTTCTTTCGTTCCACAACGCCGTTCTGTGGGGGAGTGTAAGGAGAAGAAAACTGATGGTCCAGACCCTGATCACCACAGAAGCTGACGAACTGAGAGTTCTTGAACTCAGAGCCGTTGTCGGAGCGAATTGCTCGCATCCGACCATTGTTCTCATTCTTCAGCTTCAAAATTAGGTCATGGACAAATTGAAAAGTTTCATCCTTAGACTCCAAAAAGAAAACCCACGAGAAACGAGAAAAGTCGTCAACAATCACAAGTGCATACCACTTCCCACCGACTGAGCGTACCCGAGCTGGACCTACAGTGTCCAAATGTAAAAGCTCGCCTGGATACGAAGTCATCACCTGAGTCACAGGTGAGTGAGAAGCGGCAACCATTTTCCCATGACGACAGGGATGACAAACCAGATCCTTCTCCATCTTAAGCTTGGGCAATCCTCGGATGAGGTCCATAGAGCTTAACCTGACTAGCAGATCAAAACTCAAGTGACCTAACCTCCTATGCCACTTCCAGAGCTCAGAGGAAGATCCAGCAATCAAACAGCGAGAAGGGCCAAAAGAACTAGAAAAGTCATTTCGAAAAACTTTACCGAAAGGTAAAATCTGACAGACCAAAGACCCTCTAGAATCAACCACAGAAGAATTGCCCTTCTTAAAACGCACTTCCAAACCATCCTCAAGAAGTTGCGAAACAGAGATTAAATTAAAGTTCAGGTTTTTAACCAAGGCAACATTCTTTAAAGAAAAATGGTCTGAAATGCTGATTGAGCCTATGCCACTTACTTTCCCTTGACCGTTGTTCCCGAACGTGATATATTCTTTGGAGCTCGGGAGAGTGAGACTGGAGAACCATCTGCGATGTCCCGTCATGTGGCGAGAACATCCTGAGTCCATGATCCAAACATCCTCCAGTCCCCGGTCCTGCACAATCAATGTCTGTAAGTGGGAGCAAATGGTCCGGCACCAGGTTTAGCAAAAAAGCTAAACCAGTGTCGAGCCATCTGCTCAAAAGATGGAAAGCGAAAACCATCAAAAGAGTTTGGACCAAAACGCGGCTCAAAGCGCGGTCCACGGTTCTTCCTAACCCTACGGCCACGAGGTCCAGAACCGTAGCCAACTCGGTCTGGAACTCTGCCGGAACGAACACCACCAACTGGAGCACGGGCAAGAAAGCCGTCTCCTCTACCACCACCTACACGACGCGGCCTGGCCTCCAGCCTCTCCCCGCGCCGAGGAACACGCAGTCTACCACCCTGCTGGTAGAACTGCACCTGATCACTACGAGCCCTCTCTGCTCTCTCAACCCGCTTCCTCCTAAAGCAAAACTCCGCAAGATGCCCGTCTCTCTGACAATACTCACAATGATAGGTAGGCTTCTTGGGATGTGGTTGAGGCTTGGGGTTCTTGGGCTTGGTAGTGTTTGGTGTGGTCTTCTTGGGCTGAGAGGGTCCAGGAAGAGAATCAAGAGAAGTGTGGAGATTTTTGGGCTTTGGGACCCAGATAGGTTTCTTGGGTGGAGCTTTAGATGGTTCATGGATCACTCCATCCTTGGGCTGACAAGCCTGGGAGGTCTCAGTGGAGTGAGTCTTGGGATACCTCTGTTCTGGAGTCATTTTACTCCACTCCACTGCCCGGCTGAGGGCACTCTCAAAGTCAGCCTTGGTGTAGGTGTAACCTACTCCAAACCCATCCTTCCTCTTGAACTGCTGGATCATCATGCCAAGCTGTGGCTCTCTGGCACTGATCCAACTCAGGATAGAACGGAGGTAAAAGTTCTCATTCTGAGAATCTGCTAGCTCCTCTCTCAAGGAAGCTAGAACCTCCACCTGAGACAAGCAGGTCTCACACTCACTCTCTACTTGGACAGACTTTCCGGCTTTTAGCTTAATCAACTCCATTCTAAGAGACAGACAGTTCTCACAAACAGTGGGTGGAACTGACAGTGTCTCAAGCTCTAGCCTAGTCTGGGCAAGCTCAGCTCTCAGCCTCTCCAAATCACCCGAATGCTCATTGCCCTTGGATTTCAGCTCAGCTAAGGCAGCTAGATGAGATGGGCAATCAACACAGGGTGCGACGACAGTGGCTTGAGCATCTTTCAGCTCCAGCTGAGCACTTTCAAGCTCAGTGGCCAAAGCGTCCCTCTCATCAACCCTTTCTGTGTACCTGGACTTTAAAGTCGACAGGTCACACAGAAGCACCTCACACTTCGGGCACTCACTGCTATCACCCAAGCAAGGGGAAGAAGATAGACTCTCAATTCTACCGTTGGCCACGGCAAGCTCACTCTCTAGCTCATCTATCCTCTTTTTAGCCCCCCTAAGCAGTTTCTCCCGATACTTCAACTCCTGACGATTACTCTCAAGTAAATCTACAATTTCGCGCTCATAGGATGATACCTTGCTATCGTCGTCGTCGGAGTCGTCGGAGGAGCTCTTTTCTTCTCTATCCCCAAGAGCCATGGAGCAGAAGCTCTTGCGGGATCTTCGGCGCTGGTGTGAGTGGCTCTTCGGCTTGTCTCCGAAGGCCATGAAGCAGAGGCCCGCCGGATCATCCTTGTCCTTCCCCTTCTTGATGGTGATCTCCTCATCACTTGAGCTCGATGAAGAGGAAGAGGACGTGGATCTCTTGGAGTAGCTCTTCTCCATTTCGGCGAAGAAGGCCTTGTCGCGCTTCTTGTTCTCTCGCCGGTAGTCCTTCAGGGCCTTCTTGAAGAACCGAGTCTTCGGCTTGCCCTTGTTGAAGGAGGGGCTCTCATGCTTGCCGGAGTCGTGGAAGCTGCTGCCGGCGCCCTTCTTGTATCCACTGCGCTTGGGGCAGTCGGCGATGAAGTGTCCTGGATCACCACATTCAAAGCATCCGGATTTTGTGCCGTGTCTTTTGAACATTCTTTTATCATAGACACGACGCACCCGGTTGTTAAAGAGACACAAATCATCATCTCCCAACAACTCAAGCTGGTCCTCAGTGATAGACATCAAGGAGAACCCAGGACAGCTCACAGCAGAGGGATCAACAGAAGGTGTAGCAAGGGCCAGAGATTTTGATCCAGACCCAGTGAGATTTGATCTCAACTGGATATCTACCTCAGTGGCCTTTAGCTTGCTAAACAACTCAGAAATGGTCAAGGTATCGTAAGAAGTACTCTCAACGATAGATGATACCTTGATCTCCCAGATCTTTGGGTCCAAGGTATGAAGGACCTTGAGCGCCTGCTCATGATCTGAGACTAACTGAGCACCCTCAGCCTTGTTGTCCCGAAGCTTGTTAATGATCGACTGAAAACGACCAAACAAGGCTTCAACAGATTCACCCGGCTTCTGTGTGAAATTCTCATATTCACGCCGGTAGGTCTGATAGAGCCGAGCCTTGACCTGTGCTGTTCCCTCATGGTGTGCCTTGAGGGTAGCCCAGATCTCTCTCGCAGTGGAGAGATGACTCACTCGCTCAAATTCAGTGGGACCTAAACCAGAAAATAAAATGTTCACAGCCTTACTGTTGCTCAGATGCTGAGCAATGATACCAGCAGTACCTTGCTCAGTAACTGGCAGAATGACAAATGTGGTGTGAACGCAAATGTCCCATATGTCCGAACCCTGGCTCATGAGATAGGCTCGCATGCGAGTCTTCCAATAATTATAGCCATAGGCTTCCAAGGACGGGACCTTGCCAGGAGACGTCATAGTCACTACTGGGATTTAGAACCGGTTAAGATATGGAAAAACCCTAACCTCGCTCTGATACCACTTGTAGGACCGAAAGTAGCGACCAGAGGGGGGGTGAATGGGCGCCTTAAAAATTCTTTCGAATCAATGGCCTGTTCCCAATACCCAACGCACCTCAAAAATACTACGCAGCAGAAAATAAACAGAAGGCCTAAGTCTAATGGTTTCTAACCTAGAAGCATCTGATGATAAACAGTGTAGAACTAAAGTGGTGCAACTAGGCAGATAAACAAGTTTGTAACAGGCCTATACTTCTCAATGAAATGATCTAAGTATGTATAAAGTGAAAAGAGAAGTTACTGTCCAAAGTTGTCTCCTGTTCGGAACTTGGCGAAGCCCCCTTCGCACGCCGAGGTCTGCTTCGGAGGTCGGTGACGGAGTCTGTCCGAAATGCCGAAGGTGTTGCTGTCTAGCCTAGTTCGAAGTGGTAAGAAGCGAAGTGTACTTCGGAGCGAAGTAAAACAGTGCCGGAGCCTGGTTCGAAGTGTGTACTTCAAAGACAGGACTTCGAACACAGCTTCGAACCAAGAGCTTCGGAGCAAAGTGACAAAGTCGGAGCCTGCTTCGAAGTAAGGACTTCGAAGACAAAACTTCGAACACACCTTGAACCGAGAGCTTCGAATCACAACCTTCGAACAGAAAGCTTCGAACACACAAAACGGACGGACTACCTTCGAACAAAGAAGCGAAGCCTGCCACGCGACAGAAAAGCAAGTCCGAACCCAAAGCTCTACCTTCGAAAAAAGCAAACTCCGAAAGGAGAGGCGAAGGGTGACATGCTACACAGAAAATAGAGCGAGGACTAGCGGAGCCACAAGTTTCGAACCCAACCTCGAAACGTGTCGAAGTATGGACTTCGAACAGATAGGGTCGAAGCCCCTTCGCGCTATTGTTCGAAGTAAGTAATGCTGTCGATCAGAAAAATGCTTCGACGCTTAGCAACACAGAATACAAAAACCGAAGTTCGAAGTCTGAGCGAAGCCTTTAAAGAGGTTCGATCGAAGCCTGCCTCACGGAGTTGAGGGGCTTCGCACTGAAATGAGCTTCGCCAGACACACCCAGAAAAAGGTAAAAAGACTGTCAGCTTCGATCAAAAAGATGGGCAATAGAAGGTGAAAAGCTGCTACAGAACGCTGTAGCTACAGCAAAGCAGTACTACTTGCAACAGCAAGAACTAGTACTCCCACCGTGAAGAACACAAGCAACCGAAGAAGCTTCTCCCCAAGAAATAAAAACACCAGCTCGTGCCCAAGGCATTAACTTCCCAAACCGAACAAGATGCAAGCAATAAATTCACAGGAGACCAAGGATTAAATGCATCCAACTGATTTGAGACAAAATAATGCAAGAACAGTGAGAGGGAAGCCCCTGGCGGCGCACACAGGAGAGAGAAGGGAGACAAAGTGACCCAAAAAGGTGGATTTGATTTCAGCACAAAGGGTAGTCCAAACCCTAGGGATTGGGGTGCTATTTATAGGCAGCCCAACACTAGGAATATTCTACCAGCCCCTTAGGGTTTTTACAGACTCAAAAATACAGAAAAAGACTCTATTGCCCTTAGGTATTTTTACAGACACAACTGACTGACTGTGGGCCTAGAGTAACAAATGACATATCCTGAAGCTATTCTTCTGGACAGTCGGATACAGAATCAACGGTTGTCAGTTTTACGCCGAAACTGACAAAGCCTCCACCAGCTTTGCACCAGGTACCCGGATTGGGCCGGCCCGACCCCGCAGCTCTCTCAGCCCGGCAATCGCTCACCGCCCGTGTACCTGAGTCAGTCCTGGTCAACAGCTCAGTGGGTTTTCTACTGCTTCCTGCCCATGCACCCGGATTGGGCCAGCCCGACTTCGCAGCCTCCTCTGCCCGACAGTCGCTCGCTGCCCGTGTACCTGAGTCACACGCGGCCCATGAAACAGCAGATCTCTTCTCTTCTTCAGTCCTTGTTGACTATCGTTGACAATGACTCATCACTTCTAGAGCCATGAGGCCCACGCTATTCAGCATGGCTCCTCACGAGGCGCTGCGTCTGCTCCTCGGGGGTCGGAGTCCCGACGACTCGGTCCGCCGCCGCGATGGCCTCCTCCAGGGTCCTCAAGTCGAGGGCGGCTGCATTAAAGTTGGAATTAGAGGCGAAGATCTACGAAGTGTTAAAAGCAAGAAGAGTGCGAAGCCTTACAGAAGTGATCGAAGGCCAACTCGCTAAGTTCACCTCGATCCGAAGCCTGGAAGAGACCCTCCGGCCAGGAGAGCGCGAGGGGGCTGAGCAGAAGGGTGATGAACTCCTCCGCGAGGTCCCTCATGCTCATTTTCGCCGCCACCCTTCGGAGCAGCGAGATCCGCGAATGAAGGAGGTCTTCGCTGGTCTTCACCACCCCTTCGCGCCGGTACAAGATATGGGCGTTGGTACTCCGAAGGGGAGAGTTCACGCCGATAGAGGCATAGAACCACTCTTGGTCCCACCTCGAGTACCACTTGTTGTTTACGGCCCTCACCGGGAAGGCGTCTTGGTACTCCTTCCGGAGCTGGAAATTGGCGCTGCCGAAGGCCAGCGCTCTCTTGACGCGGTCCGTCCCCTCCCGTGGCTTCGGTTGGCAGTTGGCGTCATGGAGGGCGACGAAGACATCCGCGCGGCCCTCGCAGCCCTCGGCCCTCATGGCCCACTCGAAGACAGCTAACCTCGCCACTGCATTGGGCGAAAGCTGAGGGAGCTCGAGGTTGTAAGCCTTGAGGACTTCACTCAGCATCCCCACTGCAGGCAGTCTGAGGCCGGCTTCGAAGAACGCCTCGAACACCACCACCTCGTCACCCCGAGGCCTCGGCTCAGCCTCCGACTTCTCTGGGACCCGAAGTTGGATCTTCGCCGCAATCTTCCCTTCGCAGGCCCTCCGGACCGACTCCTCCGTGGAGATCGAGGCCCTCATCTCCAGAGTCTGCTCGAACTTGTCGGAAGGCATCCGAAGGTCCCTCGGCCCCAGCCGCCTAGGCGCAGTCTTTGCCGCCGCAGACGCCGCTGCCTGCACCTGGGCGGAGCCCGAGCTCGAGCCCAAAGCCAGGGGCTTCGCCACCGCCTTCTTCGGCATGTTGATGGGACTTCGCCGCGAAGGGCTAAAACTAGCGAAGGTGGCTCGAAGCGAAGCTGGAAGAAGAAGAGAGCGAAGGTTGCAAGGCAACAAGGAGAAAGCGAATGAAGGTGTGCCGAAGCCGCACGCGGTAAGTCCCTATTTATAGGCGCGGTAAGAATTTCAACCGTCGTGGGCCGAACCCACCGCTAGGTGGGCCTCCAGCGAAGGCGAACCGGCCCAGAGCATGGTAACGGTAACCTTTTTGACCGTTGCGGAGCCGTTCGGGCTCCCCGAGGCCGTTCTGGTGGCAAGCGCGGGCATTCATTACCCCCAGGTATCGAGGTCACCTTCGGTCCAGGCTCCGAAGGTATGTTTTCTCTGAAATTGTGTTTTCAGGTAATTTGTCCTAAGGGCGCGTGCACCCCTCCGTCCCGAAGGCCTACACACGAGGGGCTACTGTTGGGGGAATATATTTCCCTTGAACAGGGGCCAAATGACGTCAGCCTCCGACAGCCTTCGGCCAGAGCCCAGCGCTGTCGGAGCCTGTTTTCTCTCTAAGTGTTGTTTCCAAGTCCCAAGGTGCCTTTCGGGGAGTGTAGCTTCGGAGCCCTCAGACCGGGAGGACCGGCTCGGAGCCCCTGATTCGGGCCCTAGCGCAGGGCACCGGAGGCCACCCTCCGGAGCCCAGTCCGGAGGCCGCCCTCCGGAACCCAGTTCGGAGGCCCCCCTCCGGGAGCCAAGTCCGGAGGCCGCCCTCCGGAGTCCAGTTCGGAGGCCACCTTCTGGGAGCCACGTCCGGAGGCCGCCCTTCGGAGTCCAGTTCGGAGGTCGCCCTCCGGGAGCCAAGTCCGGAGGCCACCCTCCAGGAGTCAAGTCCGGAGACCGCCCTCCGGAGTCCAGTTCGGAGGCCACCCTCCGAGAGCCAAGTCCGGAGGCCACAGGCCGCCCTCCGGAGTCCAGTTCGGAGGCCACCTTCCGGGAGCCAAGTCTGGAGGCCGCCCTCCGGAGTCCAGTTCGGAGGCCGCCCTCCGGGAGCCAAGTCCGGAGGCCGCCCTCCGAAGTCCAGTTCGGAGGCCGCCCTCCGGGAACCCAGTCCGGAGGCCGCCCTCCGAAGCCCCATTCGGAGGTCACTCTCCGGAGCACGCTTCGAAGCCCCCTCCGGGGTGCACTTCGAAGCCTTCCTCCCAGCCCCCTCCTGCGGTGTATCTTTTAGCTGGTCAAAGCCTGGCATAACCTGACACGCCTGTAAAGCTGCAAAGCTGCAAAGTACCTTTGTACCGTAGCTAGCCCCTTTTTCCCTCTCTGCCCCTGTAAGCCTAGGGCTCATAAAGGGCATCCCGGTCCTTTCCTTTGGCTGGGGCGCCTATAAAAGCAGGGCCAAGCCCTTGTAACAGGGGACACACCCCAGGGGGCCAGGAGACCCTGTAGTTCTCTGCTCCACACTAAGGCATACCATGCCAAATCCACCACAAACTGGATGTAGGGCTATTATCCCCTAGGGGAGGCCCGAACCAGTATAAACTCCTTCTCCCTCTGAGAGAACCCATCGAGGTCCATTCTCCGCATCATACACCACCATACAAAAACCTGCTGGAACTAACACAATTGTTCCAACAGGAACATACATTCTTCGTGAAGCTGAAGAGAAGGTACGGATCATCAGAGACCGACTCAAGACAGCCCAATCACGACAGAAGAGCTACGCAGACAATCGTCGCCGAGACCTAGCCTTTGAAGAAGGAGAGCATGTCTACCTTCGAGTTACGCCTCTCCGTGGTACTCAACGGTTTAACATGAGAGGAAAGTTGGCCCCTCGATATGTTGGACCATTCCCCATTATCCGACGCCAAGGCGAAGTTGCTTATCAGTTGGAACTACCACCCTCATTGGCTGGAGTGCATGATGTATTTCACGTATCTCAACTCAAAAAGTGTCTCCGAGTCCCCACAGAGCAAGTGGATCTTCAGCAGTTGGATGTTCAAGAGGATCTGACCTATGTGGAAAAGCCGGTCAAGATATTGGAAGTCAAAGAAAGGACCACCAGGAGTCGGATCATCCGTTTTTGCAAAGTGCAGTGGAGAAATCATCCTGTCGAAGAAGCTACATGGGAGAAAGAAGATGAACTTAAGGCACAGCATCCTGAGCTATTCGAGGATTGATCCGAATCTCGAGGACGAGATTCTTTGTAAGGGGGATAGGATTGTAACACCCCAGAAATTAAAAAGGAATAAAATAAAATAAAATATTATTTAAATCATTTCTGGATTTATTAGTAAAGGAAAAATCACAAAAGAACCCAAATAAAACCAAACAGGGAGAAATACTCAAAATCTGGACTTGAAAAATTTATGAGATGAACTAGAGACCAAAATATAATTTTAGGAATTTTTACAAATTTTTATCAACAGTGATTCAACCCTTAATCGAATAAATGAATTACTGGAATTATTTTAAATCAGAAAACAATTTTAATCCTTAATGGGCCTCAACCTCGAATTCACCCGAAGCCCGGCCCAATCCAGCAATAAGCCACTGACGAGTGGGACCCGCCTGTCGGCGCTCGCCTCCCCTCTCTCCTCCCGCCCGCGCCCCGCCTGGCCCCACGTGTCAGCCTCCATGCGCTCGCCTTCGCCCACTGACCGCTCGGCCCCGCCTGTCGGCCCCTTTCCTTTCCCGTTCGCCCACTGATAGGTGGAGCCCACCTGTCAGGACCTTCGTCCTAGTTGGAAGGGGATCCCCTTTCTTCCCCGCCGGCGATCTCCTTCCTGTTTCGCCGCCGGCCGCCCGCATTCGTCTGGATTTGCCTCGGATCACCTTCCCCAACCACCGATGATCTCTTTCCATGTAATCCCGACGCGTTTTACCGTTTAGAGGAGCTCGGCCGAGAGTTAGGAAACCCTCGCCGGAGTTCTTGGAAACCCTCGGTTCCTTTCCCTCCTTACGCCGGCGAGCCCCTATAAATGATCCCCTTCGGCCACCGCCCTCAGCCACACCGCCTAAACCAGAGCTAAAGCACTCCCACGCGCTCCCTCTCGATTCTAGGCTCCTCCCCTCTGCTCCACCTCCGGCGAGCGATCGCCGTCGCCTCGGACCTCCTCTGCCCTAGCCACCGCCACCGGAGTGATCGTCGACCACCGCCCGTCCTTGTCCACCCCTCCGTTGGCCGTGGACACCGCCGGACCACCGTCGCCGTCGAGCACCCGTACGCCCTCCGTCGTCTACGCTCGCCGCCGGTCACCTCCAGGCCCCCATCGTCGCCGCCGAAGGTATCATCGTGACCCCCTTACTCCCCGCGTTCCATTTTTGGCCCTAGCTAGGCCCCTAGGCCCTCGCCGTCGCCGCCGTGGCTGCACCCGAGCCCGCCGTCGCCGGAGACGAAGGGTGCTAGGCCCCCTTACGAACGTGCCGTGCCAGATTAAATCCTGGCCACACGATCGCGAACGAGGGGCACAGATTAAATCCCTTCGGGATTTAATCTCATCCGTAGATCTGGTCAAAAGGGTACGGGGCGATCGCAGCCGTCGATCGTTACTTAAACCCCAGGATCAATCTGGTGCGTCCACGTATACCCTTTCGCCACGTTTTAATCTGAGCCGTCCAATTTCATTAAATCCACCCGCCTCACATCTGGCCGCTGGATCCAGATCCAACGGTCCAGGTCACTCGGGTCCACGCGCACAGTCACGGGTTCACGGTGAACCTGGTTCACCGTGGACCAGGGACTGTTTTTCAGTTTAAATAAAATTCAGAAAATTGTTTAAACTTTGAAAATTCATATCTTGCTCATTTTAACTCCAAATTTCACCATTCAAATTTTGTTAAAACCAGAATATTATTCTCACACATTAATGCCATAAAAACAGTATGTTTCTATTACCCAAAATATTCTTAATAAATAGATGAATAAAAAATCCCTTAGGATTAAAATTAATAATACAGAAAATAAATTAGGAAAAATCCTAAAAAGTTAAACTTCACTATTTTATGCAAAAACTCAGTATAATAAAATATTACTTCACATAAAAACACCCACAACTATGTATGTTCTTTTATTGGGTGGATTTTATCTGTTTATTGAATGTATTATTTATTTTTCCGTATCAAGAAGACTACGAGTTCGTCGAGGAGCAGGAGTTCTACCCCGAGGTTCCTCCATCCCCCTTTGCTGATCAAGGCAAGTCATCGACCATCTCTGTGGAAACAGTTGATCATAATTGAGCCCATGTTTTAATAAGTTATCGCTATAACCCATAGGTTAATATTGCATTAGTCCAATAATCAAGCCTTACACTTATATTTATTAGATCCCCGTCCTTGTGTGCAAACCCAAGCCATGCTTATTGAGCCTTAACTCCTTGTCACTCTACTATAAAAATATTAGCTAGTGCCCAATGTACCGGCACAACTGCTATAGGATAAAAAGAATGAGTCGTAGATAGCTGGATTCTGTATATGAATTTCCCTGTTATTCTCGTCTTTGGACTCTGTTGGAGTTGGCTAAGTTATAAGTATGGTGGGTTCCGGGTGCAAGCTCGGGCACTGGTTTGTCGCACCCGGGGCACTATAAGGACCGGTCTGCGGGATCTGTTGCAAAGCACTTCCGTACCAACCACAAGTCTAATGGGTAAGTCCTAATTGGAAGTATGGAATACTCCGGCTCGATGCACCATAGAGGAGGGGGCAAGGGGCTAGCCTGCGGGCGACTTGTACCGACGAGGCTCAAGGGGGGGTATGGTGGGGCTCCGATGCGTCGGGACACCATATGAAACCCATAAGAGGGTGCTATTGGGTCGGGGAGGACTATATGGAAGGTTTTGGCACGAGTTCCCGTGTGATGGGTCATCTCGTTACACTTCGGTGTAGGTGATGAGTGCGTGCCTTGTGGGTACAGTGGTACATCTTTGATCAGAGTAATTTAATCTTTTCGAAAAGCCGAGCCCACGGTCAAGGGCGGGTTGTGTGACTACTCGCAGTTAGTTTACAATTGTTTGAATGGTCGAGTTATTCATGGCACGTAAGGACTGTTGAGCGAGGTGGGGCTGACTGTACCCCTCGAGTTAGAAGATGATGATACACACACATGTTTACTTTTCCGTACTAATAAATTGCTCACATTTTAAGCTTTACAATTATGCTGCTTCCGCAAAACTAGCCACTATCTCTCTTGTTATTACCTTGCATTATACTTGCATTCGGTGGCTTGCTGAGTACATCTGTACTCACCCCGTTGACTTACAACATCAGAGCCCGTCTACTACGAGGAGGATGCAGGTCTGGAGTAGCGACCCAGTCAAGGCGAGACTGGAAGGAGGCGTTCATCTAGGACCCTTATTTTATTAGTTTCTCTTCACCTTTATTCACTTTTGTATTAATGCGGTCTACGAACCGTGAATGATTGCCCGTATTGTACGTGGTCGCATGATGAACGTCTTGTTTTATTGATTTTCTATGGAATTTCAATAAAGTCCTGATTTATTAAATCGGGGCGCGACAGCTGAAAGCCGAGAAGTCTGTTCAAGTAGAGAGTGAGTGTGAGACCTGCTTGTCTCAGGTGGAGGTTCTAGCTTCCTTGAGAGAGGAGCTAGTAGATTCTCAGAATGAGAACTTTTACCTCCGTTCCATCCTGAGTTGGATCAGTGCCAGAGAGCCTCAGCTCGGCATGATGATCCAGCAGTTCAAGTGGCAGGATGAGTTTGGAGTAGGTTATACCTACACCAAGGCTGACTTTGAGAGTGCCATTAGCCGGGCAGTGGAGTCGAGTAAAATGACTCCAGAGCAGAGGTATCCCAAGACTCACTCCACTGAGTCCTCCCAGGCTTGTTAGCCAAAGGATGGAGTGATTCATGAACCACCCAAAGCTCCACCCAAGAAGCCTATCTGGGTTCCTAAGCCCAAACACCTCCACTCTTCTCTAGACTCTCTTCCTGGACCCTCTCAGCCCAAGAAGACAACGCCTAACACCACTAAGACCAAGAATCCCAAGCCTCAACCACACCCCAAGAAGCCCACCTATCATTGTGAGTACTGTCAGAGAGACGGGCATCTTGCGGAGTTTTGCTTCAGGAGGAAGCGGGTTGAGAGAGCAGAGAGGGCTCGTGGTGGTCAGGAGCAGTTCTACCAGTAGGGTGGTAGACTGCGTGTTCCTCGACGCGGGGAGAGGCTGGAGGCCAGGCCGCGTCATGTAGGTGGTGGTAGAGGAGACGACTTTCTTGCCCATGCTCCAGTTGGTGGTGGTCGTTCCGGTAGAACTCCAGGCCGTTTTGGCTACGGTCCTGGACCTCATAGCCGAGGTTTTAGGCAGAATCGAGGACCACGCTTTGAGCCGCATTTTGGTCCTAACTCTTTTGATGGTTTTCACTTTCCATTTTTTGAGCAGATGGCTCGACACTGGTTTAGCTCTTTTGCTAAACCTAGTGCCGGACCATTTGCTCTCACTTACAGCCACTGATTGTGCAGGATCGGGGACTGGAGGATGTTTGGATTATGGACTCAGGATGCTCTCGCCACATGACGGGACATCGCAGATGGTTCTCCAGTCTCTTTCCCCCGAGCTCCAAAGAGTACATCACATTCGGGAACAGTGGTCAAGGGAAGGTAAGTGGCATAGGCTCTATTCGCATTTCAGATCATTTCTCTTTGAAGAATGTTGCTTTGGTTAAGAATTTGAACTTCAATTTGATTTCTGTTTCGCAACTTCTTGAGGATGGTTTGGAAGTGCGTTTTAAGAAGGGCAACTCTTCTGTGGTTGATTCTAGAGGGTCTTTGATTTGCCAGATTTTACCATTTGGTAAAGTTTTTCGAATTGACTTCTCTAGTTCTTTTGGCCCTTCTCGTTGTTTGATAGCTGAATCCTCCTCTGAGCTCTGGAAGTGGCATAGGAGGTTAGGTCATTTGAGCTTTGATCTGCTAGTCAGGTTAAGCTCTATGGACCTCATCCGAGGATTGCCCAAGCTTAAGATGGAGAAGGATCTAGTTTGTCATCCCTGTCGTCATGGGAAAATGGTTGCCGCTTCTCACTCACCTGTGACTCAGGTGATGACTTCGTATCCAGGCAAACTTTTACACTTGGACACTGTTGGTCCAGCTCGGGTACGTTCAGTAGGTGGGAAGTGGTACACACTTGTCATTGTTGACGACTTTTCTCGATTCTCGTGGGTTTTCTTTTTGGAGTTTAAGGATGAAACGTTTCAGTTTGTCCATGACCTGATTTTGAAGCAGAAGAATGAGAACAATGGTCGGATGCGAGCAATTCGCTCCGACAACGGCTCTGAGTTCAAGAACTCTCAGTTCGTCAGCTTCTGTAGTGATCAGGGTCTGGACCATCAGTTTTCTTCTCCTTACACTCCCCCACAGAACGGCATTGTGGAACGAAAGAACCACACGCTAGTCGAGATGGCCAGGACGATGCTCGATGAGCACAGGACTCCTAGGCGTTTTTGGGCTGAAGCCATGAACACGGCTTGCTATCTGGCCAACCGCATTTTTCTTAGAGCTTACCTTGGTAAGACATCATATGAGTTGCGATTTGGCAGACAGCCCAAGGTGAGCCACTTGCGAACGTTTGGCTGCAAGTGATTTGTGCTCAAGAAGGGAGGGCATTTGGACAAGTTTGAGTCTCGTTGCTAGGATGGTGTTTTTCTTGGTTATGCATTGCATTCTCGAGGCTTCCGTGTTTGGAACCTCGAATCCCAGTTGCTTGTCGAGACTTGTGAGGTTTCATTTGATGAGTCCTTGCCTTCTTTGACTCCTTTTGAGCCTTCTGATGGTGAGCTCGGAGAGTCCATCTTCGAGGAAGATGAGGATACTCCCGCCGCTAATGAGGGTGGGCCTTCTGCACCTCCTGCATAGCCCACACCTTCTGAGATTTCGACTGAGGACGAGGGCGGACCTCTGATCACTTCTTCCACTTCGATCGAGCCCCCTCAGTCGAGTCCAGAGGTGCCAGCTGCTGACTCTGGTGAGGTGACTTCAGATCACCAAGGAACCCGAGCAGTTCAGCGTGATCACCCCTCAGAGCTCATCATTGGTGATTTGACTGAGAGAACTTTGCGTTCTTCTGCCTCTCTTGCTGTGTTTGCTGAATCTGCTTTTGTTGCATCTTTTGAGCCTGAGAAACCAAGGGTGGTTTCGGTGTTGTGATGAGTGATTGACAGGATTATTTACCCTCTGTTCGAAGGGTACCTCCGGAGGGGCTTCGGAGGTGGTACCTCCGAAGGGTGTTCGGAGGTGTGTCACCGGAGTGTGTTCGGTGTTTGCTTGCTGCAGCTGTGCAGCGGAGTGTACCTGTCGGAGGGGTCCGACAGTACGCGATGACTGGGATCGTACCGATGGCTTCGGTACTTTGGGCGGTACACCGGAGTGTGTGCCGGAGGTTGCTAACCCGGAGAGGTCTCCGGAGTACTGGATACACTTGTTTGCTTGTCTGTGGTGCGCAGGGACTTCGGAGGCGACGGACAGGGTTCGAGCCAGGTGAACCTGGGTCAAGCGGGTGGCTTGATGCCAGGGGAGCGGGGAGCTCCGTCACGGTGGCTGCGAAGGTGGTCCGGGTCGGTCCTCGGGTCGAGACGCGCCAGGTGAAGGCAGAGAGTGCGGAGCGTGGCTCCGGCTGAAGGTACTCCGAGACAAAGTCCTCGGAGGTGAGGCACTTCGAAGGAACTCCGAATGGAGTGACTTCGGAGTTGGTGGAACAAGTCCTCTACGGAGGCATGGAATTCGAAGTGTGCTCCGGAGGGAGACACTCGAAGGTGGCCCGACGAAGGTCTCAGAAGTCGAGGCGCATCGAAGGCATGGTCCGGGTGAGGCTTGTCGAGGAGTGTGCTCGGGGAGAGGCACTGCGACGGAGTGCTCATGGAATGCTTCATGCGGAGGCCTTAGACGAAGAAGGGACTTCGAAGGGTGGTACTCCGAAGGTGGGGCTTCGGAGTGAGGATGACTTGTGGTGCTTCGGCCATGCATGGCTTCGGTACACGGACGGACGGTGTTCGAGCTGGGAGTAGCTGCGAAGCCGTGGTGATCCACTCCGGAGGTGGTGGTGCGAAGGCCCAAGGGCTTTGACGGCTTCGGCTCAAAACCGTCACTGTATCGAAGGACTTCTTCGGCGGAGCGAAGGCCAACAGGCTGCAGGCTTCTCGCCGAAGCTACCGCACCCTCTGGTGCGAAGGGAGGTTCCAGAAGTCAACACTGTAAAGGCTGACACTGTCTGTTCTGAAAAAGGCTGACACTGTCCCCTCTGCAGCTGACAGAGAAGCCTCCAAAATAAAGGTGGACTACCTTTTGTACCCCTTAGTTCTGTAGAGACAAAATGGATGTAAACCCTAGGGGTAAAGTAGTCACTTCCTTAGGATGGAGCCGTGGGCTATAAATATGGGAGCTCGGTAGGTAACATTCAACACTTTGAGCATTTACTGTTGAGCTCCTGTAGACAGACCTCGCTGTATTCATTCTGAGTTCAATTTATTTCAGTGTTCCTTGTTCAAGCAGCGAAGCCCTGCTTCTTTGTGCTTTTGCTTGAGCTCGCGTTGCATACCTCGCTAGCTTTTAGTTCACCGAAGCCTGTCTTGGCGAAGGGTGTTTTTATCGCGAAGTGTGCTTTACAGTGTGCTGTCGCTCTGTGTAACACGAGGCAAGACCTCGTTGCTTACTAGCGAAGCCCTGTTCTTTTCCCGTAGTGCTTCTTGTGTCGAAGCCCTTAGCATAGTCCATTTGCGTGTGCGTGTAGACCTTCGGGTACGAAGCCCAGCACCCGTTGCTGTCGCCAAGTACTTGGTCGAAGTCCTCAGAGGGCTGTCCACTCTTGCGAAGGGTGAAGTGCGAAGTTTGCTCAAAGCACCCTGTGTGCGGAGCCTGCACTGACTTAGCAGAGTTGGTTTTCGAGGGTTGTAAGTGGAGCGAAGTCTTCTTGAGTTCGAACTTTTGCCTCTCCGAAGCCTGTGTTCGAAGGTGTCGTAGTACCTCCGAACCAGACCTTCGAAGGCTGTGTTCGAAGCCTGTTCCGCAGAAGACAGAACAGAACCGAAGGCTAAGTTTTTAGCCCGAAATTTTAAAAGCTCCCATTCACCCCCCCTCTGGTCGCCGTTTCCGGTCCAACAATTGGTATCAGAGCGGGTTAAGATCACCAGTTGACCTTAACCGGTTTTGTGATCTTTAGGCGACATGGATAGAGGCAGTAAAATTCCTCTGTTCGATGGGACTGACTTTGCATACTGGAAGGTGCGCATGGAGGCTTACTTGTTAAGCCAAGGAAATGCAATTTGGGAGATTGTGGACTCACAATACTCCATCCCTGATACCCGCACCACTCAAACCGAAAAAGATCAGTATATTGCCAACTCGAAGGCAAGGAACATACTGTTCATTGGTTTGAGTCGGAGTGAGTTCGATAGGGTGCAGCACCTTAGGACTGCTAGGGAAATTTGGACAACACTCACTGTCTTTCATGAGGGCTCTGCTCAGATTAAGGCCAGGCGCCAAAGCACCTACAATCAACAGTATCAGCTGTTTGTGCAGGCACCTGGTGAATCTATAGATGCCATGTTTTCTCGTTTTGACGCGATAGTGAGTAACCTGCGATCCAACGGGACGCTTGCTTACAGTGATCACGATAGGGCTATCAAGCTTCTCTATGCTCTTGACCGTAGCATATGGGAGGTGAAGATATCCAGCATTGAGGAGTCCACAGGCTATGACACTCTAACCTGTGATGAACTCTTTAGCAAGCTGAAGTCCACAGAGATTGCCAAGGCATCTCTTGCAGTGCACAGAAGCTCTTTGCCACAGCCATTGGCATTGGTTTCTAGCACTAGCCGTGGCACCACTGCAGAACCAAGCACATCAGGCACTTGTGTTCTTGCAGATGGTTTTGCTTTGTCCTCCCTGGTCTCCGTCACAAAGGAGCAGGTGGACACTCTAGCTGATGATGAGCTTGCTCTCATTGCCCGGAGGTTCACCCGCTTTCATCATGAGAGACGGGATCAGAGGAGAAGTGGTTTTAGTGGCTGCTTTGAATGTGGCGACACCTCTCACATTAAGGCCAATTGCCCCAAGGTCAAAAAGAGAGATGAGAGTGAGCGCCCCAAATTCCACAAAAAGGAGAGGAAGCCCTTTGTGAAGGGCAAGCGCGGCAAGATGGCTAAGAAAGTAGCCAAGGCCGCTTCCAGAGCTTTTGTTGCTGCTCTCAGCGACATCGACACTTCCTCAACTGAGGAGTCGAGCTCTGAGGAGGAGGAGTCCCCTAGGAAGGAGGACAAGGAGGACAAGAAGGGACGTGACTTCACTGGCCTTTGCTTCATGGCCGACAGCGATCACAGCGGCGATGAGCTAGACTCATCTGAGGTAAACCTATCTCCTGACCAGCTTCTAATTAAATTAGATGAGCTGAATGAAGTAGTGCTTGGTCAGGATAGATTGCTTGTGCAAGCCGCTAGAGAAAGAAAAGACCTTAGACTTAGGCTAGAATCTGTATCCACTGAATATGCCATGCTTAAGTCTAAATATGATGATGCTGATTGTGAATCATGTTCTGTTGTCATGAGTGAGCTTGCTCAGTTGCGCTCTGTACATGCTCAAACTCTCTCTGAGCTTGAGACTGCACAGAAGCAGCTTTTGGAGGTGGATTCTAGACCTCATGAAATTATTGATTGCATGAACTGCTCTTTATTGCGCGATAGCATTAATTTACGTGATAAGCATGTTCATGATCTAGAGGCTAGATTGGAGAGGGCCGGTAGTTCTAAGGATGTGCAGCCTGTGTGTGACACATGCATTACCCTTAAGGACCAGCTAGGCACTGTTAGAGAGCAAGCTGAGAACCTCATGTCCGAAAATGAATACCTTCTTTCTGTGGTAAATAAATGCACTGAGGGGAAGGGTAGGATGGATTTGCTCTTGGCTAAGACCAAGTTGTGTGCTGACAGAGCCGGGGTAGCTCTAGGTTTGGGTTTTGAGAGGATAGCTTCAGACAGTAAGACCAAAACTGTTTTTACCTCTCCTACCACCCTAGAGAAAGAGAGAGCTCTGTTAGACACCCCATCAGCCAAAAAGCCTACCCATCCACCAAAGAAAACCACTCCTCCTACCAAGAAAAATCCTCCTAAGAAAGCCACTCAGAAGAAACCCAAGGAGCCTGTGAGAGTTGCTCCTGTGACCCATGAGAGTGCCCCCAGGAGAGTGTTTCACTGTTCTTATTGTCAGCGGGCGGGTCATTTGATTGGTTTCTGTTTCCGTCGCATCAAGGATGAGCGACGTGCACAGGCGATGAGCTATCAGGACATGCATTACCCATCTTTAGGTATGCATGAGTCTGAGTATTACTCTCGTCCTGTTTTCGAGGCTCCTCGTGCTTCTCGGAGAGGTTTTGCTCCTCGAGGTGTTCACCATGTTCCATATGGTGGTAGACCTCGGGCGAGTAACTTCGTACCTCGTCAGAGTAGGAGACCTCGTCATGCTTTGCGTTCTTTGCATGTAGGTAGACCTCGCACTTTGCATCATTCTGATTATTATGTGCGTAGACCGTCTGCTTTTACTGTGCCTACTACTCGTGTCACTCAGTGCTGGATGCCTCGTCATTATTTTACTCACCCCAGCACTGAGCGATCGAGGCGTTCTTCTCATGTGTAGGCGACAGGTCGAGGCTTGGAGGGCACGTGGATCATGGACTCCGGTTGTTCGCGCCACATGACCGGAGATGCAGCTTGGTTCTCCAGCCTCACCACAACCAAGCAAAGGGAACATATCACCTTCGGAAACAATCGAAGGAGTAGAGTGAAAGGTAAAGGTGTGGTAAGAATTAATTCAAACTTTACTCTCAAAGATGTTGCTTTGGTTGAGAACCTGGGATACAATTTGCTGTCTGTATCTCAGTTGCTTGATGAGGGCTTCGAAGTGCGATTTCATCGCGATACTTCGCAAGTGCTCAATTCTGATGGCGTTGTGGTGTGTAAGATCTTTAGGGTTGGGAGAGTTTTTGGAGCTGATTTTTCAGAGTCGTCTGGTTCTTCTCATTGTCTTGTTGCACATTCGACTTCTGAGCTTTGGAAGTGGCATAGGAGACTAGGGCATATGAGCTTTGAGTTGCTCGCTCGTCTGAGCGCCCTAGGCTTGATCCGAGGATTGCCCAAGCTCAAGTTTGAGAAGAATTTAGTTTGCGCTCCATGTCGACATGGAAAAATGATTGCCGCTTCGCATTCGCCAGTCACCACTGTGATGACTGAACAGCCCGGAGAACTTCTCCATATGGACACTGTAGGTCCCTCTCGGGTTAGTTCTTTAGGCGGCAAGTGGTATGTACTGGTTATTGTCGACGATTTCTCTCGCTACTCTTGGGTCTTCTTTCTTGCCAGCAAGGATGAAGTGTTTTCACACTTTCGGAGCTTGGCTTTGAGACTTTTCACTGAACTCCCAGGTGCATTAAAATTCATTCGAAGCGATAATGGCACCGAGTTCAAAAATAGTCTCTTTGTTGACTTTTGCATGGAGCATGGCATAGAACATCAATTCTCTGCTCCGCGGGTTCCTCAACAGAACGGTGTTGTTGAGAGGAAAAACCGCACTTTGGTTGAGATGGCTAGGACGATGCTTGATGAGCATAGGACTCCTAGAAAATTCTGGGCTGAGGCCATGAACACTGCTTGTTACATCTCAAACCGAATTTTCTTGCGCTCAATTTTAAATTTGACATCTTATGAGCTACGTTTTGGGAGACAGCCCAAGGTTACTCATCTTCGAGTTTTTGGCTGTCGCTGCTTTATCCTAAAACGTGGTAACTTGGATAAATTTGAGTCGCGATCTTCTGACGGGATCTTTTTGGGTTATACTACTCATGGTCATTCCTATCGTGTTTATAACTTGGAAACTAACACTGTCATCGAGTCATGTGATGTGACTTTTGATGAATCAACCCCCTCTGTTAGTTCTGCTTTTGAACAGGCAAATGAACACGACATGGAACAGACCTTATTCGAAGACGAAGATCCCGGAGAATTCGAGGATGAACCCCTACTACCCTCGACATCAACCCCCGAAGCTGACCCCGCTTCTACTACTTCGGCACGAGGTCCCGAAGCGACTACCTCAACATCGGTCATCTTGGACCACTCCAACGCACAAGTTGAGGGGGAGACTGCATCCCGACGCGAGGCTCCACATCATGTCCAAAGGATGCACCCTCCCGAGCAGATCATTGGTGAGCTTGATCAAAGGATAACTCGTTCTCATGCCCATTTCACTAATGCTGCTTTTGTTGCTTCTTTCGAGCCCTTAGATGTTAGTCATGCACTTTCTGATTCTAGTTGGATCAATGCCATGCATGAAGAGCTTGAGAATTTTGAAAGAAACCAAGTCTGGACTTTAGTTGATCCTCCACCAAATGTTCATTTCATAGGAACAAAATGGATTTTCAAAAATAAACAAGGGGAGGATGGAACAATTGTTAGAAATAAGGCTAGACTTGTAGCTCAAGGCTTTTCTCAACTAGAAGGGATTGATTTTACTGAAACTTTTGCACCTGTTGCTCGCCTTGAGGCCATTAGGATTTTGCTTGCCTTTGCGACATCCCGGGGATTCAAACTCTATCAAATGGATGTCAAAAGTGCTTTTCTTAATGGCTTCATAGGTGAAGATGTTTATGTAAAACAACCCCCTGGTTTTGAAAACCCCAAGTATCCACATAAAGTCCTTAAACTTCATAAGGCTCTTTATGGACTCAAGCAGGCCCCTCGGGCTTGGTATGATAGACTTAAGTCTTTTCTGCTTGAGCGAGGGTATTTGATGGGCTCTGTTGATAAAACTTTGTTTACTCTCAAGCAAGGCAAAGATTTCCTCCTAGTTCAGATTTATGTGGATGATATCATCTTTGGTGGCTCTTCTCATGCTTTGGTTGCCGAGTTTGCAGATACCATGAGCAGGGAATTTGAGATGTCGATGATGGGTGAACTCACCTTTTTCCTTGGTTTGCAAATCAAGCAAAGCAAACAAGGTACTTTTGTCCACCAGACAAAGTACACCAAGGACCTGCTCAAGAAGTTCGACATGTCCGATGCGAAGCCCCTCGCCACTCCAATGGCTACATCTGTAGCATTGGACCCTGACGAAGATGGAGAAGCCGTAGATCAGAAGGAGTTCCGAAGCATGATCGGTTCCCTCCTCTACTTGACTGCCACGAGGCCGGACATACACTTCGCAGTGTGTCTGTGCGCTCGTTTTCAGGCTTCACCACGAGCTTCGCACCGCCAAGCGGTTAAGCGCATCCTAAGGTATCTCAAACACACCCTTGAATTCGGCATATGGTATTCATCGTCTTCATCTTTATGTCTTAGAGGTTATTCAGATGCGGATTTTGCTGGGTGTAGAATTGATAGGAAGAGTACCTCTGGTACTTGTCATTTTCTGGGTACGTCTCTGGTTTGCTGGTCTTCCCGCAAACAGTCTAGTGTTGCACAATCAACGGCTGAGGCCGAATATGTTGCTGCAGCTAGCTGTTGCTCTCAGATTTTGTGGATGGTTTCCACTTTGCGGGATTTTGGGTTGGATTATAAGAGTGTTCCACTTTTCTGTGATAACACTAGTGCTATTTGTATTGCAAACAACCCGGTTCAGCACTCCAGAACCAAACACATTGATGTACGGTATCATTTTCTCAGAGATCACAATGAGAAGGGTGATATTGAACTTCAATATGTTGATACCCAACACCAGCTTGCCGATATTTTTACAAAACCCCTCGATGCTTCTCGATTTGCTTACTTGCGTGGGGAACTTGGCATTTGTCACCCTTACGGCATTTTGTGAGGGGGAGCTGATTTTAATTGTCTTGCATATGCTCATTATGTGTGGAATTGCACTTACATCTTTTGCTATTATATGCCTGCCTTTAATTTAAAGAAATCATGACAGCTCAGCTCTATGAAATATGTCTGGAACATTGATTGTGCATGATGTTTTATTTTCTAAAACTCAAAAATTGCTCACCGCACAATCTTGTATCTAGCTTGTTTAGGCTGGACTGCTTTTAGCTATCTTTTATCTACTTGACAGCAAGACACTGTTCCTTGGATGCTCAAATGTGCAACTTAAAAATGTGTTCTTAACTCATGGATATTCATCAAGATATTTAAATTATCTGAATCAAAATCAAAAAATCCATGATTTGACTGGTTTAAATGAAAAGATCCAGGAGGGTTTGTTTGTCGCACTACTCTATTCTAGACTGCTTACCATTGCACTTTGGTCTGAACTGGGATAGTGTAGTGTATACCAAAATCGACGCCTTAAGCTTCAGATGGCTTTTATGCCTAGGCTTGGTTTGATTGGAAAGTATAAGGTGGACAAACAAATAACCCCTGGCATTAAGAAAAAGAACAGCAAATTTATTTGATCATCAAAGTTGCTTTCTCAGCTCCTTTTGAACAAGACTTGCCTGTCTCATGTAGAAATTGTTAGCTTTGCGCAGTCCTTGCCTTCTCATGTCTAACTACTGTGATTAAGTGGTGATGCTTTTACTTCAAAAATGACAAAATCACATGCCATCATCTTGTTTCACAGATTGTTAAATTGAGCTGAGCACATGATCATTTGTGTTAATTTTGGCATATTTTTGCATTATATGTCTTTGCAATTCTTTTCATTTCAAAGCTTTGCATCTTTTGAATGCTCCTTGATGCTTGCATTGCCAAAGGGGGAGAGGTTTGCTATGTTCTCTGCCGCAAGAAGGCATAATTTCGAAAGGGGGAGAATTTTTGACATAAAGGGGGAGAAAAATTTGCTTAACTCAGGGGGAGTTCTTATCAAGGGAAGGGGCTTTTACTCTTTCACAAAGGGGGAGAAAAAAAAATTCTTTTATCAAGTGACATGATTTGGCTCTTGTCTGAGTTTTTATGGTCACTTGTGTGCTGAAAGCTTTTCATTTTTCTTGAAATTGGATTTGGTTGTCAATGCACTCATCAAGGGGGAGATTGAGAAACCAAGGGTGGTTTCGGTGTTGTGATGAGTGATTGACAGGATTATTTACCCTCTGTTCGAAGGGTACCTCCGGAGGGGCTTCGGAGGTGGTACCTCCGAAGGGTGTTCGGAGGTGTGTCACCGGAGTGTGTTCGGTGTTTGCTTGCTGCAGCTGTGCAGCGGAGTGTACCTGTCGGAGGGGTCCGACAGTACGCGATGACTGGGATCGTACCGATGGCTTCGGTACTTTGGGCGGTACACCGGAGTGTGTGCCGGAGGTTGCTAACCCGGAGAGGTCTCCGGAGTACTGGATACACTTGTTTGCTTGTCTGTGGTGCGCAGGGACTTCGGAGGCGACGGACAGGGTTCGAGCCAGGTGAACCTGGGTCAAGCGGGTGGCTTGATGCCAGGGGAGCGGGGAGCTCCGTCACGGTGGCTGCGAAGGTGGTCCGGGTCGGTCCTCGGGTCGAGACGCGCCAGGTGAAGGCAGAGAGTGCGGAGCGTGGCTCCGGCTGAAGGTACTCCGAGACAAAGTCCTCGGAGGTGAGGCACTTCGAAGGAACTCCGAATGGAGTGACTTCGGAGTTGGTGGAACAAGTCCTCTACGGAGGCATGGAATTCGAAGTGTGCTCCGGAGGGAGACACTCGAAGGTGGCCCGACGAAGGTCTCAGAAGTCGAGGCGCATCGAAGGCATGGTCCGGGTGAGGCTTGTCGAGGAGTGTGCTCGGGGAGAGGCACTGCGACGGAGTGCTCATGGAATGCTTCATGCGGAGGCCTTAGACGAAGGAGGGACTTCGAAGGGTGGTACTCCGAAGGTGGGGCTTCGGAGTGAGGATGACTTGTGGTGCTTCGGCCATGCATGGCTTCGGTACACGGACGGACGGTGTTCGAGCTGGGAGTAGCTGCGAAGCCGTGGTGATCCACTCCGGAGGTGGTGGTGCGAAGGCCCAAGGGCTTTGACGGCTTCGGCTCAAAACCGTCACTGTATCGAAGGACTTCTTCGGCGGAGCGAAGGCCAACAGGCTGCAGGCTTCTCGCCGAAGCTACCGCACCCTCTGGTGCGAAGGGAGGTTCCAGAAGTCAACACTGTAAAGGCTGACACTGTCTGTTCTGAAAAAGGCTGACACTGTCCCCTCTGCAGCTGACAGAGAAGCCTCCAAAATAAAGGTGGACTACCTTTTGTACCCCTTAGTTCTGTAGAGACAAAATGGATGTAAACCCTAGGGGTAAAGTAGTCACTTCCTTAGGATGGAGCCGTGGGCTATAAATATGGGAGCTCGGTAGGTAACATTCAACACTTTGAGCATTTACTGTTGAGCTCCTGTAGACAGACCTCGCTGTATTCATTCTGAGTTCAATTTATTTCAGTGTTCCTTGTTCAAGCAGCGAAGCCCTGCTTCTTTGTGCTTTTGCTTGAGCTCGCGTTGCATACCTCGCTAGCTTTTAGTTCACCGAAGCCTGTCTTGGCGAAGGGTGTTTTTATCGCGAAGTGTGCTTTACAGTGTGCTGTCGCTCTGTGTAACACGAGGCAAGACCTCGTTGCTTACTAGCGAAGCCCTGTTCTTTTCCCGTAGTGCTTCTTGTGTCGAAGCCCTTAGCATAGTCCATTTGCGTGTGCGTGTAGACCTTCGGGTACGAAGCCCAGCACCCGTTGCTGTCGCCAAGTACTTGGTCGAAGTCCTCAGAGGGCTGTCCACTCTTGCGAAGGGTGAAGTGCGAAGTTTGCTCAAAGCACCCTGTGTGCGGAGCCTGCACTGACTTAGCAGAGTTGGTTTTCGAGGGTTGTAAGTGGAGCGAAGTCTTCTTGACTTCGAACTTTTGCCTCTCCGAAGCCTGTGTTCGAAGGTGTCGTAGTACCTCCGAACCAGACCTTCGAAGGCTGTGTTCGAAGCCTGTTCCGCAGAAGACAGAACAGAACCGAAGGCTAAGTTTTTAGCCCGAAATTTTAAAAGCTCCCATTCACCCCCCCTCTGGTCGCCGTTTCCGGTCCAACAGAGCCCGAGATGTTTCTCATGCTCTTTACGATTCAAATTGGATTAACGCTATGCAAGAAGAGCTTGAGAATTTTGTCCGTAATTGGGTTTGGACATTAGTTGAGCCGCCACTAGGATGCAACCCCATAGGCACCAAGTGGGTATTCAAGAACAAACAAGGTGAAGATGGGGTTGTGGTGCGCAACAAGGCTCGATTAGTTGCCCAGGGTTTTTGCCAGAAAGAAGGTATTGATTTTGAAGAAACTTTCGCCCCTGTTGCTCGTCTTGAGTCCATTCGCATTCTCCTAGCTTTTGCCGCTTCGAAGGGTTTTAAGCTTTTTCAAATGGATGTTAAGAGTGCTTTTCTGAACGGGTTCATAGAGGAGGAAGTTTATGTTAGGCAGCCCCCCGGTTTTGAGAACCCCAAGTTTCCTCGACATGTTTTTAAATTGCAAAAAGCTTTATACGGGTTGAAGTAAGCCCCCAGGGCTTGGTATGACCGGTTAAAGCACTTTTTGTTGGAGAAGGGCTTTGTGATGGGTTCTGTATATAAAACTCTTTTCTTGCTCAAAGATGCTTCAGATTTCTTGGTTGCTCAGATTTACGTGGACGATATTATTTTTGGCGGTACTACTAATGATCTTGTGTCCAAGTTTTCTGAGCAGATGCACAGTGAGTTTTAGATGAGCCTCATGGGTGAGCTTAAGTACTTCTTAGGGCTCCAGATCAAGCAGACCAAGGACGACACCTTCATCCACCAAGGTAAGTACACTCGTGACATGTTGAAAAAATTTGACTTTGGTGGTGAGCTGAAGCCGCAGATGACCCCGATGGGAACATCTGGGGGTCTGGACAAGGACGAGAGCGGCGTCAAGGTCAACAAGAGAGAGTTTCGAGGGATGATCGGTTCGCTGCTGTACTTGACGGTGACAAGACCGGACATACAGTTCGCCGTAGGAATTTGCGCGCGTTTCCAGTCTTCACCACGCACGTCTCATCGGCAGGCTGTCAAGCGCATCTTTAGGTATCTCACTTATGCGCCTGATCTCGGTCTTTACTATTCAACATCATCATCTCTTGATTTATCTGGCTTTTCGGATGCCGACTTTGGTGGATGCCGGTTGGATCGCAAGTCGACTTCTGGTACTTGCCAGTTTCTTGGTTCGTCTCTTGTCTCTTGGTCTTCTCGAAAGCAATCTGGAGTTGCTCTTTCGACCACAAAGGCTGAGTACGTAGCTGCTGCTAGCTGCTGCTCACAATTGGTTTGGATGATTTCCACTCTGCGAGATTTTGGGTTGTTCTTTCCTACCAGGGTTCTATTATTTTGCGACAACACTAGTGCTATTAGTGTAGGGAAAAACCCATGTCTCCATTCAAAAACCAAACATATTGATGTGCGCTTTCACTTTCTGAGGGATCAATATGAGAAATGTGTCATTGACCTTGTTCATGTTGATACCCATCATCAGTTGGCTGACATTTTTACCAAACCCCTAGATCAGTCTACATTTGAGCGTTTACGAGGGGATTTGGGTGTTGTGTATCCTTTCTAGGATATTTCGCGTCAGTTTTCTTTCTTCTTTACTCTTTTCTTGAGTCTTTTTGTGTGTGTTCATATCTTGCATATTCACATATCACACTTTAGAGCTGCTTCTGTTATATGATTGAACTGCTTTACTCATTCTAGCTGATACATGCTTTTGATTACTTGTCGATGATCATGCCTTGCTTCAGTTCACTTGATATGTTGGATATCTATCATATGCATGGCTTTTTATGATTTAAAATTGAAAAATGATCACCATTGCCTCTGGTAACTAGCATGTGTAGGCTAAGTGCTCTTGCTATCTGTTACATGCCTTGTAGCTAGTTCCTGACTTAGATGCAAATATGCAACTTGGACATCTGTATGCTTTAATCATGGAAATGTGCTATAAAATAATGGAAAACCAGCAAAATGAAAATTCCATGCCTTTTTATGCTTAAAATTGAAAAGATCCAGGTGGGTTTGTCTTGTCGCATTGCATTGTTCTGGACTGCGTACCATAGCACCTTGGTATGAACTAGGACACTGTAGTGTATGCCAAGATCAATGTCTTAAGCTTCTGATGGTCCAGTTCTGGCCTAGGCTTGACTTGGTCGGTCAGCATAAAGCTTGACATGCAAATAACCCCTGGCAAAAATGAAAAAGGAAAAAGAAAAATCTTGAAAATTGAACTGATAACAAGTTTGCTGAAGCACTTTGTTTTGGACAAATGCTTATCTTGGTAGATATCAGTTAGCCCTTGCATCTCATGCTTTACCTTTCTTGTTAACTAGAAAATGTGGTGATGTTTTTGTTTGCAAAACTGAAAAATGCGTGCTAATGACTTTCCTTAGATATCATTTGTTGCATTGATCATGCCATGTATCTTAGATAGTATGTCTTTTGCTGTATCTATTAGATTTTGTAATTGCAGTCAATCATATCTGAGAAGCATGCTTTATTCACTCCACTTGCACCCCAGTTGCATTCATCGCATATTTCGAGGGGGAGTTGCATTTCAAGGGGAGTCTGTCTCTTTTTCGAGTGCTTGATGAGTTCACTTGTCAACAAGGGGGAGAATGTTTTGATAAGAGTATGATGGGGAGTTTTCTGTCTCGCTTACTCTTTTGATATCCTTGTTAAATTTCCTAAGTTTGCACTCGTGTTTGAGCTTTTACCTTTGGTTAACCATAATGACCGCTTCTTGCTTTTGTTTGGCTTTTTGTCATTAGGGTTAAACTTTTACCTTATTTTCTTCTTCTTTGTTTTTCTTGTGCTTTGTTTTTCGTGTTTCGACATTTGTTCGCAGGTACTGAAGAGCTGAAGAAGAGGAGTGTTGACAATGCACTCATCAAGGGAGAGATTGAGGAGCCATGCTGAATAGCGTGGGCATCATGGCTCCAAAAGTGATGAGTCATTGTCAACGATAGTCAAAGAGGACAGAAGAAGAAGAGATCTGCTGTTTCATGGGCCGCGTGTGACTCAGGTACACGGGCAGCAAGCGATTGTCGGGCAGAGGAGGCTGCGAAGTCGGGTTGGCCCAATCCGGGTACATGGGCCAGGAGCAGCAGAAGACCCACTAGGCTGTTGACCAGGATTGACTCAGGTACACGGGCGGTGAGCGATTGCCGGGCTGAGAGAGCTGCGGAGTTAGGCCGGCCCAATCCGGGTACCTGGTGCAAGATCGGTGGAGGCTTTGTCAGTTTCGGCGCAAAACTGACAACCGTCGATCTTGTATCTGACTGTCCAGAAGAGAAGCCGTAGTCGTTACGAAAGCTTAGCTTCCGGATAAGTCATCTGTAACTCTAGGCCCATAGTCAGTCAGTCGTGTCTGTAAAAATACCTAAGGGCAGTAGAGTCTTTTCCTTTATTCTTGCGTCTGTAAAAACCCTAAGGGGCAGGAGGAATATTCCTAGTGTTGGGAGCTTATAAATAGGACCCCAATCCCTAGGGTTGGGGCTACCCTTTTTTGCTGAAAATCAATACTACTCTTTTGGGTCATTTTGTCTCTTGCACTCTCTCTCTCCTTTCCTGCTTATGTGCGCCGCCAGGTCTTGTTTGGTGTTTTTGGTTCATTATTGCATCCCCTGTTTTTATTCGTTCCCGTAGGATCCCATCTCCTGTTCGTGTGTGGATGTGTGCATTAATGTCTCTGAATCAGAAGCTTCGTTTTGGTGTGTGCTGTTGATTTTATCCTGGAGAAGGTTCTTCTGTTGCGTGTGTTCTTCACGCAAGTAGTACTAGTTCTTGCTGTTGCAAGTAGTACTACTACACTGTAGCAACAGTATACGAGTGCCAGCTTTTTGCTTTTCTGCGCAGCTTTTTGATCGAAGTTGACAGGGCTGAGTAACTTTTTTGACTGTTCTCTGGCGAAGTCCCCGCTATGTTCGAAGCCCCTCAGCTCCGTGAGGCAGGCTTCAATCTGTTATACTCGAAGGCTTCGCTTGAACTTCGAACTTCGTTTTGTGTCCTGAGTTGACAGTTTCGGAGTATTTTTGAGCAAACAGCGTCTCATACTTCGAACGTCTTGCGAAGGTACACCGACTCGATCTTTTCGAAGTCCATACTTCGACAGGTTCTGAAGTGGGCTTCGAAGCTTGCCTTTCTGTTAGACTTCACTAAGTGATTTTTGCTCCTATCTTCTTCGAAGGTCCTTGTGTTCTGTTCAAAGGTAGAGTATAGGCTTCGTCTTGGTTTCTCTGTCGCGTTTCAGCCTTCGCTTCTCTTTTCGAAGCTTGCTCTTTTCGAAGGTAGAGTGTAGGCTTCGAATTTGATTTCTCTGTCGTGTAGCAGGCTTCGCTTCTTTGTTTGAAGGTTGTCCGTCTGTGTGTTTTGTTCGAAGTTTTCTGTTCTAAGGTTTAGTTTCGAATCACTCGGATCGAAGCTGTGTTCGAAGCCTTGCCTTCGAAGTACACACTTCGAAGCAGGCTCCGACTTTGTCACACTTCGGAGCATACTTCGCTCCTTGCCACTTCGAACTAGGCTAGACCAAAACACCTTCGGCATCTTCGACAAGCTTCGCAACTGACCTCCGAAGCAGGCTTCGTCACCAACCTCCGAAGCAGACTTTCGACCAGCAAAGCAGGCTTCGACAAGCTTCGAACAGGAGACAAATCTGAACAGTAACTTCTCATCTCACTTTACATATACTTAGATTATTTCGTTAAGAAGTTTTGGCCTGACATATTTTGTTCATCTACCTAGTTGCACTACTTTGGTAGCTCTCTGTTTAACATCAGTTGATTCTAGGCTAGATACCTTTAGACTTAGGCTATCTGTTCATTGTTTGTTGCTTAGTCTTTTGAGGTGCGTTGGGTGTTGGGAACATGTCATATATTCGAAAGAATTTTTAAGGCGTCCATTCACACTCTCTTATCGCTAATTTCGGTCCTACAGAGGCATCACTCAACCGGCGTTCATCGCTGCCTCCCCATCTGAGCTTCCGATGGTTCGCTTTGTCGTCGTCGCCGCCGCCGCGCTGCTGCTCTCCTCCGTCGCAGCCGTGCCCGAAGGCCACCTCGTCGCCCGCCTGCCGGGCTTCCATGGAGCCCTCCCCTCCAAGCACTACTCTGGGTGTGGCCGCGGTGCGCCGTGCGCTTGTGCCGCCACTCTTCTACCTCTCGATTGATTGATTCCACGATGGTCCTTGCTCATCGATGTGCCGTGCCGGCTTATCCTTCTTGCAGATACGTGAGCGTGGACGAGACCAACGGGAGGCAGCTGTTCTACTACCTCGTGATGTCGGAGCGGGACCCATCCGCCGACCCAGTCGTGCTCTGGCTCAACGGCGGGCCGGGATGCTCCAGCTTCGACGGATTCGTCTACGAGAACGGTGACTCAGATATATTTACGCGGCCCCTGCCTCTCAACTCTCATCCCCTTCTTCAGTTCTTGGTCGAAACTTCTTTAATTAGGCTTTGGGTGCTCGATTAAACTGTTCATCTTGTCCAGGCCCCTTCAATTTTGAGCGTGGGAGCGATCCCGAAGGGTTCCCCAAGCTGCAGCTCAATCCCTACAGCTGGTCCAAGGTGATTAACCTGACAGTGTTGCTTTGGCCCTCCATTTCTGTTGCTGAACCTGATCCATAATCCGGGGATTAGGTGCACCTTTTGTTTTGCGTTTATCTTTTGCTTAACTGATTTATTCACATTGCTTGCTTGCGCTACTTGCATGCCATTAGTTGTCACTCAGCATGATGTTTGTTTTGTACTTCATATGTCTAATATGTCGAGTTTTCGTAGTTTGTCTGAATATATATGTAACTCAGTTTTGCTGTGCTTAGCTTCAGAAAGAAGCTAGTAACTGTACTTTTGATATGCCTAAATGTATGTCTGGTTTATTGTTTGAATTTTATCTTACGTTACATAGGACAACAGGGATGCTGATATTTGCTTAAGTAATTGGTGTTTCGATTTAATTTTTGCCCTCTCTAGCTCTTTCTTTGGTCGTATATTATTTAATAGGAAAAAGTCAAGATGATCTCGAAGTATTAGGTTGTAGATGAATATTGTACTCAACTAAAAATCAGTCTTTTAATCTCCTGAACTAATCAACACCAGATAAATAAACTCCCGAAACAGTTTACTGCAAGCAGTTTTACTGTGCGGCACCAACTTGGCTGGAGACACTGATGTGACTGTCCAAATGACTATAGTGAGAGAAAAATTTACCTCTTTTTCAGTTTCCTCCTCCCTCCTCTCTCTTTCTTCCTCCTTCCTCCTCCTCTTGTCCTGCCTGTCGGGTAGCTCCCTCCCCTCCCTCTCCTTGCCCGATGCCCCCATGGAGTTGCATCCCACTGTGCTACGTCGTGCCTCTGCAGCGCCGCTGCACCCTCGCCTCGCCGCTGCTCCTCAGCCTCTCAACATCGTGCCACCAGCGCCCTCGACTGGCTGCCCCGCGCCTCGATCAGTGTTGCCTCGTGCGGCCCTACCCATGCTAGCGCACCTTGGCCGATAATTGTGCCCTCTCTGCGTCTGGAAAAAGGAAGCATGAACAAAAAAGAACAAAAGAAAAAAAGAAAGAAGAAAAAGAAGAAAAGAAAAAGAAATGGAGAAATTTTTCCAGGTCACTGATAAGTGGGTCTTATTATTTAGATGCCGGTGCGCACCCATGTGGATAGTCACCTCACTAAAATCACCAACGTGCACTGCCCCATCAACAAAACCGTTGTTGTAAACTGCCTCAAGGTTATTTGTGAGGTATAGATTAATTTGGATGATTAAAAGCCTAGTTTTTAGTTAGGGGTAACATTTGTAGACAACCTAACACTTGGGGTTTCATCTAGACGTTTCCTATTTAATATATGGCATTGTTTGATACAATTCTAACTCTAAGATTAATGTTAGATGTAGAGTTTGTATAAAAAATAGAATGTTTAAACTTTTAAATTTAGTTCAAACTAAAAATCGTACGAGTCAACTAAATACCCTCAATCCACCCACAACTTTATTTAATATTGTACTTCTTAAAACTAGGTTTGACTAGCTGAATGAAATCTTTAATCTAAAGTTGTGTCAAACGAGTTTATATACGGTGGAGTTTCCCCTACTTTTTTTTTGCATTCCAGAAAATGTGATGAAATGCGGTACTAACTAGGTTTCCAACATCGTGTACCTGGACTCCCCCGCTGGTGTCGGGATGTCATACTCGTTGAATAAATCTGATTACATGACAGGTGACCTAAAAACAGCCGCCGATGCACACACCTTCCTTCTGAAGGTACTCCCTTGTTTGGTTTCAATAATATAAATATCACTTTAGAAAATTTTTATACCGATCCGAAAATATTGTTGCAGTGGTTTGAGTTATACCCCGAGTTTCAGTCAAACCCGTTCTACATTTCGGGAGAGTCATACGCAGGCATCTATATTCCAACACTAACGGATGAAGTTGTAAAAGGTTGAGTTTGTCATAAAAAAAGTGCAGATGGCATAACTATAATTATCAAAGTTTCTTACCTGTTATGTTTATGTCTTGACAGGCATAGAAAAGGAACTTAAGCCAAGAATCAATCTGAAGGTCGTCCTATTCACGTTTGTTGGGAGTTGGAATCATACAATTGTACATGTGCCAAAATTGTGTTTCAGCTTACAATCTAGTCTCTTTCCATTTTTCAGGGCTATCTAATTGGGAATGGAGCAACTGATCAGGACTACGATTTTAATTCATTTGTGCCGTTTGCACATGGCATGGGTCTCATTTCAACCGAATTGTATGAGGTCTGTGCCTGAATGCCTATGCTCTTATGCTCTTTCACCTCAGAAGAATATTAGAGAAGAGTCTGCCAAAATACTTATGTCGTAGGTTCTGATGCAGGGCTACTTATCTGTTAATTGAGGATTATTTGTTACTGTCAGAGGAGATAGAGAATAAAGAACGATCTGCTATGTAAGAGTTAATAAAGCTAAAATGACCTGATTTGAATTGTTCCAGGATGTCAGTGCTGCTTGCCATGGTACATTCTGGGGAAAAGTCAATGATGTGTGCCAAGAAAAGATAGAGAAAGTCCATTGGGTAACATCCTGTGCAGAACATGCAAACAAAACAATTAAGCAATCATGCAAATTCGGTAAGTCTCCATTATTGGCATCTGCAGGAACTAAAAGACCTTAACAAGTACAACATCCTTGCTCCTTGCTACCATCATCCTGAAAATCAAGAATTAGAATTCAAGAACAGCAGTTTGCCGTCAAGTTTTAGAATGCTAGGAGAGACAAAGAGGCCGTTTCCAGTGAGGAAGCGAATGGCTGGCCGTTCTTGGCCACTCCGTACTGCTGTGACCGATGGACGCATTGCAATGTGGCCTGAACTTAATGGTAGATCACTCCCCTGCACGGTATGAAAGGTGCAACGACAATCTTGTACTTCAAGATGTCGTGATCACTGTATCAAATTTCATCGATTTCGATTTTCAGATCAGCATATAGTTGTATTTCGTTCAAACAGCTTGTAGCTACTGATAAACACCTTGCTGCACTTGTAGAGCGATGAACTTGCTAATGCATGGTTGGATGATGAAGATGTAAGAGCTGCCATTCATGCCAAAACGGTATGATAGACGAAGAACCAAAAGTTTAGTTTGAATTTATTTTAAAATGAGCACTCACTTTCTTCTCCTTGTGGGGGATCTTTCTTGATTGAAATGGCACATCAGAAAAGCTTAATTGGATCATGGGAACTGTATACTGCAAGACTAGACTACTACCACGATACTGGAAGCAGCGTGGTGAAGTACCACAAGAAGTTCACAGCAATGGGATATCGTGTACTTATTTACAGGTATGGTGCAAACCATTAAGTTGATCATTTGAAAATGAGCAATTTATAGTGCTAAATTTGTATTGCACAACTACGCGTTGAATTAATATGAAGGATAAATAATTTTGGTGAGGCGTAACGTAATTAATGTTTGGTTGGTTAATATACTACAATTACTTCTCGTTTGCATAAAAAATAATAGGACTATCGAAATTTGATAGTAGCAACGCAAGCTGGTACATAGATTCTTATCGATTCTCCGCAATTTCTGAACCATGCTTTTAGCCTGACTGACCTAAAATTCAAATTTTTTCTTCCTTCAAACAATAAAACGTGTACCAACTTATGATTGTGCTGTTTCTGACTTTCTGTAGTGGAGATCATGATCTCTGTATTCCCTTCGTCGGAACTGAAGCATGGGTCAGATCCATGGGCTACAGAGTAATTGATCATTGGCGCCCATGGTACTTTGGAGAGCAAATCGCGGGGTATGTTTGCATATTTTCTTCACAAAGATTTCCCTCCATTTTTTCCAAATACCTTCAACAGTTATTGTCATTTCTAGATATTAGCTCCGTTCAGCTTCATACATCATGCGTTACTGCTCTCAAATAGCATGTGGAAACTCGACGAACCATTCGCAAAAACTGGAGGGCGCTACTTTCCAACCTAGAGTTTCTAAAAAAATGCATGTGTAGCTAGTAGAGATATGATGTACACTACCTAAAAAAAGGTGATGGTCGAAGATGTACATCCGTCACTAATATTCGACCGTTACTAACAAATATACATCTATGTTCACCACTAAAGGTGAATTATTAGTGACAGATATAAATGTTCACTTGTCACTAACGGTCGATCATTTTATTCATTTTAAATCTATTATATTCCCTTCATCCTAATATATATATATAGCTATTTCTAGATTTTAGCACTAGTATTAAGAAAGAGGGTAAAACGACATTAGTATACTTCATTAATATTTGGAAATAGGTAGGGTGTGGGGTCTACTATAGGTGGAATTAGTAGTATTGATATCGGCATTATGGGAAGTTTTAAGGGGGGAATTCACTCCTGAGGCTAGAAGTTATAATATTTAGGACAAATTTTAAATGGTAGAAGTGGTTTTATATTGGGATGGAGGAAGTATATAGTTTTGTTTAGTTTCATTCAGTTCAAATAAGGTAGTGATCAGATCTGAAGAGACAAGACAGGGGAGGGGCTCTTTCCATCATATTTATCGTTGTACTGAGGTGCTTTCTATGTGGTCATTATTTCTAAGACCTATACCACGAGCCACAATAGAGGAGGTGAGGTGATAATGGCGGAGGAGGAGAGGAGGCAACAACAGTGGAGGAGAGAATGTAATAGGATTTGGTGAAGGAACGGAAACAACTATGTGCCTTTTGTCAAAGTAGCTCAACACTGAGGAGCTCATGTTTGGTGGAGCACAAGGTGACACCGGTCACCATAAGGTGAATCTTGGGGTGACGTCGGCCACCATCGATAGAGCTTAGGATGACACTGTTAAAGGTCAAGTAGAGAGAACAAGAGAGGGAAGTGTAAAGTAGTTGAGAGTAGAGATTGAAGAGGGGAGACGAGAATTTATAATAGTGGTGTGTGTTTTTGGAGATGACAAATTATAATAGTGGTATGTGTTTTTAGGCTAATGTTATTTAGCCCACCCAAATTTTTTTAAAAAAATTCATATGCACCGATCTTTAGTGATAGGTCTATAGGACACCCATTACTAAAGGTAGGTGTTGAGTGACATGCATCGTTGAGACTCATCACTGAAGATCGATTTAGAATTTAGCAGTTTAGGATCTTTCATTAGTGATGGACATCGTTGAGTCATGTCACTAAAAGTATATTAGTGACGTGTATTTTTTACCCGTCAATAAAGCTTAAAGCTATGTCACTAAAAGTCATTTATGCGGTAGTGGTAGCAGTAATAGTTAGTGTTAGAAAAATTAATACATGAAAACTTAGCAAACATGATCACCAATTGATTGTAGAACTATTAACACCAGAATTTGGACCGTCGGCGCAAGGAGAGGAACATTCATCGTCGGGTTAATGGATGGGCTTGTTGGCCGTCATTATGTGAATGACAAGGTGTCATAAAAGACTTACATGCAGGAGGCCTGGTTAAATGAGTTAAGCGAATGCCACGCACATCTGTTTAGAATATAACTAACGTCGTTTAGATTCTCTATCTCAAATTATCTAGGATTCGTATAACAGTCGGTTTAGGTCTCCCTTCTATAAATATGTAAGCTCAGGAACCTCATTGAAAAACTATCATCTATTCAACAATAACTCCCGGTGCATCGCTAAACCCTAGGTCTGTAGCATTAGGGTGATTCCCTTCGTGGAATCAGGTTGCATTGGTTAAGTTCAATCTCCGATCACTCTAGAAATAGCCTTTTCGGTGACTTTTTTCTGATTGAGGCTTTCTTTGTTATGTCTGATATCTTGGTTAGATCAATAGATTCACTATTTATCGATGCAATATGTTGATCATATTCGTCTTACGCTTCATGTTTAGATCAATCTATTGTATCAATCTAATACTGTATCGGTTGAGTCTGATCTATTAGATTCATTTGAGTTGCAAAAGATTGTTTAACCTAAGGCATCAGATTGATGTTCATCGGAGTTTTAGCTAATGGGTTATGTCAATTCCTTCGTATCAGATATGTGTGTTATTGTTTGCGATATAATATATTCGTTTTGAGTTTAGCACTATCTCGGTTGAGTTCAATCATTGCCGATATATTATGTTCAAGCTGATTTACATTCTATGCACTAATAATTAATGCATGCATGCTTTCTTCCTTGCCAATTACAAGTCAAATTGACCGGCATGCTCTAGGTTTTTTGGGGCATTTAGGTCTTGTACCAGAGTGAAGTAAAGGCCTTTGAGTGTGAATGTGAAGCAAAAGTAGAAGTTGACAAAATTGCTATCGAAGAAACCAACAATTTTTGATGGGCAGATTTGCTCTACATATATGCCCCTTCCAGTGCTAGCTAGATCGGGTGGCTGTTTAGGGATAGGAGTTAGAGCTAAACAAGTTTTGACTTATCCTCCTTTCAACTCCGTTTTCCTCTATATAGTCACTCATGAGACTCCTCTCAACTCAGTTGTCCTCTACATAGGCACTAGTGAGACTCGAGTATAATTATATCTCAACAGTTGTAATGGTATAGTTTTACGAATCATGGCCAAACCAATCTATAAAAATTAGGACTAGGTGACCAGAATCCTAAGTGAAAGATCGACCAACGGTTAGTAACAGTAGTAGTAGCACCAGCCTTGAATTATTTCAGATTTTCAGCAGGAACTAGGAAGCAATAGAAAGAGAAAGATAAATGCCTCTGAATTTTCCTCAATAGAGCTGTTTTGTGCCATTGCAGGTATACGCAAGGCTATGAACACAATCTCACTTTCATCACCATAAAGGTACGTAATCACTGACCAAGGCCAGGCTTTTCAATTTCAGTCGAGAAATCGCATGTTTAGTCAATGCTATCATCTGTATTACTGGCAAGTGGCATATGGGCGCAGTAGCATATTAGGTCTACACGTCGGTGGGTAGTGAAGCATAGTACATGTCCTGTGTAGCTAAAAGCTGTTATTCTCTGGAAATGTCTTGAAACAAACTGACGGTTGATGATTTCCAGTCATGTTTGAATAAAAAATGTGAATTGAGTAGTTCGTTGTGGATTAACTGGTCAGGAGGGGATTAAATCAGTAAAATTCTATGTCAATTAGTAAACATGACCTCAGATAGATCAATGACACCGTCAACATCGACCATTCGAGATATTCCTTCGAATGGAATGGACCATGCTTTAAAATTTTAATGTTCTTAACATGGGGTCGGCATTTCAGGGAGCTGGACACACCGTGCCGGAGTACAAGCCGAAGGAGACTCTAGCGTTCTACAGCCACTGGTTGTCCGGAGAGAAGATCTGACATGAGTAACCTCCGATGGTTCTGAATAGACAGTGCCGCTTTCTCTGTACCGTTGTTAGATTAAAAAAAATCTAAGAAAATCTCAACATTGCCCTTCAGTTGATCCTAGAGCTTACCTCAGACAAGGGCCCTCAGCCCTTTTGGAAAAGAGCTAAAAATACGTTTTCCTGACAAAACCTAGCAAATCAAGATCAGACTTGCATTTGTAGTGCCTGCTCCTCTGAATCTCGCGAGGCAGAATAGAAAACATAACTGAGATGCAGCGATTGCATGTGCACAAGACTAATCAGGTGCCCGTGCTTTGCAACATTATTTTCTTCTTATTAACTGTTGGGGGAATATATTTCCCTTACTCAGGGGCCAAATGACGTCAGCCTCCGACAGCCTTCGGCCCAGAACCAGGTTCTGTCGGAGCCTGTTTTCTTTGAGTATTATTTACAGGTCCCAAGATGCTTCCCGAGGCCTGTAGCTTCGAAGCCCCCCAAACCAGGAGGTCCGGCTCGAAGCCCTTAGTTGATTCCAGTTCGGAGGCCACCCTCCGGGAGCCAAGCCCGGAGGCCGCCCTCCGGAGTCCAGTTCGGAGGCCACCCTCCGGGAGCCGAGCCCGGAGGCCGCCCTCCGGGGCCAAGACCGGAGGCCGCCCTCCGGGGCCAAGACCGGAGGCCACCCGCCGAAGCAGCACTTCGGAGCCCCCCCCTTCGGGTGCACTCCGAAGTCCCCTCCGCTCCTAGCTTGTCGTTTAGCTGGTCAAAGGCTGGCGCAGCCTGACACGTCTGTAAGGTTGTAAAGCTGTCTGGTACCCGTGTGCAGTAGCCAGCCCCCTTTCCCTGTCTACCCCTATGAGCCTAAGGGCCCATGGAGGGTATCTTGGTCTTTTCCTTAAGGCCTGCGTGCCTATAAAAGCAGGGTCAGGCCCTTGTAATGGGGACACGCTCCAGGGGGCCATGAAACCCTGGGGTTACCCTCTCCACACTAAGGCATACCATGCCAAATCTACCACAAACTGGACGTAGGGCTGTTATCCCCTAGGGGAGGCCCGAACCAGTATAAACTCTCTCTCTCTCTGCGAGAACCCATCGAGGTTCATCCTCCACACCATACTCCACCACAGAAAAACCTGCTGGGACTAACGCAATTGTCCCAACAGTTGGCGCCGTCCGTGGGGACTTAGACTAAAAGCTAAGTTCTCTACCACTGCCTGCAATTCGAAGCACGCCTGCGGGGGGAGCTCCGAAGCTTTCTGCTTCGCGCACCCTTCGGCAAGGGGCTTCGGGTGCAGTCCGAAGGCCAATTTTCGCCTTCCCTTGCCCTCCGCATACCGGGGCTCGCCCCCCAGCAAGGGGCTCCGCCTTGTGCGTCAAAGGTCGTCGAGGTCCCTAGGGGCTACGAGGCCAACCTTCAGCCATCTCGCGAGGTATGTCCGCTGTCCGAAGCACTACCTCGGCGTGCCATGTCGTAATCATTTTAATGCATTTTCGAAGCCTTGCTTCGCCCCAGGAAAATCGAACCCGAAGCCTTGCTTTGCCTTATTTAAAAACCGAAGCCTTGCTTCGCCTTATTTAAAAAACCGAAGCCTTGCTTCGCCTTATTTAAAACCCGAAGCCTTGCTTCGCCTTATTTAAAATCCGAAGCCTTGCTTCGCCTTATTTAAAACCCGAAGCCTTGCTTCGCCTTATTTAAAATTCGAAGCCTTGCTTCGCCTTGTTAAAATCCGAAGCACCGCTTCGCCTCGTCTGAAAAACCCGAAGCCATGCTTCGGCGTATTAAAAACCGAAGCCCTGCTTCGCCTTATTGAAAAACTGAAGCACTGCTTCACCTTATTTAAAAAACCGAAGCCTCGCTTCGCTTTTCAAATTCCGGAGCACTCCTCCGAAGGCTACACAGCGCCTCCGGGCCCGTAGCAGCTGGCTTTGAGGCTTCCGAGCGACGGCTCGGCAAGTCCGGGATTCCAGGCTCCGGCCTGACGCATCCCCGGGTCGAAGGTGGCCCAGGGTCGAAGGTGGCCCAGAGTCGAAGGTGGCTCAGAGTCGTAGGTGGCTCAACATATCACAGGTTCGGTGAATCCACACCAAATATCCTTTTCACTACAGGATCAAGCTCCAGAAGCCTTGCTTCGCTATCTAAACACGCACCGGAGCCCCGCTTCGTGTGACGCGATCTAAGCTAAAAAACTAAGCTTGTCGAAGCCAGACTTCGCTAAAAAAATCTAAGTGCGTTCAGGGCCTCGCCCACGCACAGCATCCAAATCCCGGCATGCCGAAGCATGCTTCGCTCAAATTGGTTATGCGGAAGCCTTGCTTCGCACCAAATTGATGCGTTCGGAGCCCGCAAGAGGCCTTCGCTCGGTACAAATCCAAGTATCCGAAGCCGCCGAAAAGGCGCACCCCTTCGCATGTTTATTTTTTGCCCGCACCAGCAACGGTTAAGTCCCTAACTGCCACGAGCAAAAGGGGGGAAGAATGTATGCGAGGTGTGCGAGTGTAATGTACAGTACGAGCGTGACAAGCTAAGCGTTCGAAGCCAAACAATGCGAAGCATACAAACGAAGTATGCAAATATAATAAACTCCGTTCATTAAGAGACAATTGAGAAGTATGTTACAAACATGCTTCGAAAACAAAACTACGAGTAATCTGTGTCTAAGCCTAAAAAGAACCGAGTGCGAGGCCCCAACCCTCGCTTGCCTCTCCCTCGGCGGGGGCCCCCTCGGCCGGATGTTGCCTCGTCGGAGCCCGCTCTCCCTCGACCAGCCCGTCCAGGCTCCGAAGCCCACAGGCTTCGGCTTCCGCTTTGCAGGTTGCTCCAGGTTCGCGAAGCAGGCGGAGCCGTGTCGAAGGCAGAAAAGTCTAGGGCTTCATCGCTCGCTAAGGCCGCTCGCGAAGGCAAAGGTAAAGGGCTCTGAAGGGGCTCCGCCTTCACAGCGGCTAGCAAATCCTGAGCTATTTCGGAGATGGCTTCGCCCCTAGGCCCCCTCGGAAGCTTAAACCGAGGGGGGCCTTCGGACCTAGCTACTTCGAGGATCGCCCACAGCTGTTGAAGCTCTTCAGAGTCCTCGAGGACTTCGAGGTCTACGCTCGAAGGCTGAGCCTGGGCAGGTATAAAAAACCCCCGCATTCGTATTAATAAACTGATAAGTCTTTACAAGCCTACAGCTAGGTATTACAAGGAAGCCTAAGGAGATCTACACCTTCGGAGGCGGAGGCGTCGAGGTCGAAGGCTTGTCCGGGTCAGTAGGCCCCTTGAACCGGCGTTGTCGGAGGGCCTTCATAAGGTCAAGGACTGCCTCGCAGCCTTGCTCCTTCCAGGGATCCTGCAGCCGCCGCCAGGCCCCACGGACTTCGCCCGGAGGCGTCACCAGGTGCGGACCCCCGAAGGCCACGGGGGCCACGGAGGTTGCCGCCCGAAGGTGGTCGCACCCCGCGGCGTGGAGCATGTGCAACACTCCTTGACCGGCGACGCGACCGGCCATGAGAGCGAAGCCTGTCAGCGCTTCGTCCGCAATCGAAGCCGCCGTCTTCAAATAATCGGCGCGGTCCCCAATCGGGTCTTGGTCGCCAAACTCCGGAGCCCGGCACTCGGTCCCTATTTTCTCAAGGACCTCGGTCAGGCTCTGGGTGGCCTCGCCAAGGTTGGCCACAACGAAGCTCTCGAGGTCCTGGGCCCGTTGATGGAGCTCTTCGATCTCCTTCGCCTGTCGAGCCTCGACATCCTTCGAAGTCTGGAGCTCCGCGCGAAGCCGAGCCGTCTCCGAGGCCAAGGCCTCCTTCGCCTCCGCAGCCGAAGCCTCGGCCCGTTTCCGCCCCTCGGCTTCCTCTGAAACCTCGCGGCGAAGGGCCTCCTTCTCCGCTGCGAGGCGCTCCAACCGCCTGTCAGCAGCAGTCGAAGCGGCTGCGTTCAGTGCGAAGGCCTGCAGAAGTTAAAGAAATCATAAGTACCAAGGAAAAGCTAACATATAGTTCGAAGTTGCAAGGGGCTTCGCTCACCCGCAGGAGGACTTCGTTCGAGCTGACGAAGAGATCCGCGGGGTCCTGGTGGCTAAGCTGGGCCACCAAGTCCCCCTCCTCCGCAGAAGCACAAGCCTCGCGGAAACCGCGGATCGCCGCCACCGTCACACCTCCCCTCGGCTTGAAAGGGTGAATCACGGCAACGGTCCCCTCCGCGGGCTTCGGCGAAGCGGGGCTCAAGCCCACCACGTCGACATCTTCTTCGCCTCGAGGGTCCACGCGGCCCCCGCCGCCTTCGCCGTCAGACGAAGCGCTCCCGGACTCCGACTCGCTGCTGCTGCTGCTGCTGCTGCTGCTCGAAGCCTCCGCGGGCTCCGCCTCGGCGGACTTCGACCCGCCTTCGCCGGCCGGCTTCGCCGCAGCGGGCCTCGCATCATCTTCGTCCTCTGCGAAAAGCCAAGTCAAACCTGCATATTGAAGAGAGGCATGCAAAAAGAAAAAGGGTTTACCATCATCAGAGATCTCCTGGAAGGAACCAGGGGCTAAGTGTGTCCTCCAGCTCCCTCGCTGCGAAGCTGGCGCATCCACCTTCGCGCCCGAAGTTGGTTCCGCCGAAGCACCCGTGGCCTCCTTGGCAGCAGGAGTGCGCGCGTCAACCTCCGCCTCAGAAGCCCTCGCCGCCAGGGGCTTCGCGGCCTTCTTGGGAGTCGGAGTAGCTGCGGGCTTCGCCGCAGCCTCCCCCGAGGCGTCCGCTTCGTCCTCATCCCCCCTCTTCCTCTTGGCTCCGGCCGACGAGGTAGCCAGGTGGGCGAAGTCCGGCAGAGCGGAGAGCCCTCCGAGGCCAAGAGCGGTCCACACTCTGTTCCAGCGTTCCCAGGACCCCACCAGGGCGAGGCGCTGGTTCTGCTCCTCGGGAGTCGGAGTCCCGACGACTCGGTCCGCCGCCGCGATGGCCTCCTCCGGGGTCCTCATGTCGAGGTCGGCTACGCGAAAAGGTTGAAGTTAGGAGCAAAGTATTCTAAGTATTAAAAGCAAGAAGAACGTGAAGACTTACAGAAGCGGTCGAAGGCCAGCTCGCTGAGTTCACCTCGATCCGAAGCCTGGAAGAGACCCTCCGGCCAAGAGCGCGCGAGGGGGCTTAGCCGAAGGGTGAGGAACTCCTCTGCGAGGTCCCTCATGCTCATCTTCGCTGCCACCCTCCGGAGCAGCGAGATCCTCGATTGAAGGAGGCCTTCGCTGGTCTTCACCACCCCTTCGCGCCGGTACAGTATGTGAGCGTTGGTACTCCGAAGAGGTGAGTTCGCGCCGACGGAGGCATAGAACCACTCTTGGTCCCACCTCGAGTGCCATTTGTTGTTGACGGCCCTCGCCGGGAAGGCGTCCTGATACTCCTTCCGAAGCTGAAAATTGGCGCTGCCGAAGGCCAGCGCCCTCTTGACGCGGTCCGGCCCCTCCCGCGGCTTCGGTTGGCAGTTGGCATCATGGAGGGCGACGAAGACGTCCGCGCGGCCCTCGCAGCCCTCGGCCCTCATGGCCCACTCAAAAACGGCTAGCCTCGCCACGGCGTTGGGCGAAAGCTGTGGAAGCTCGAGGTTGTAAGCCTTGAGGACTTCGCTCAGCATCCCCACCGCTGGCAGGCCGAGGCCGGCCTCGAAGAAGGCCTCGAACACCACCACCTCGTCAACGCGAGGCCTCGGCTCGGCCTCCGACTTCTCCGGGACCCGAAGCTGGATCTTCGCCGCAATCTTCCCTTCGCAGGCCCTCCGAACCGACTCCTCCGTGGAGATCGAGGCCCTCATCTCCAGGGTCTGCTCGAACTTGTCGGAGGGGGTCCGAAGGTCCCTCGCC
>JAAALK010000085.1:10103967-10284592 GCA_019279435.1 Zizania palustris
CCATCCGCCTGGGCGCAGTCTTCGCCGCCACAGCCGCCGCTGCCTGCACTTGTTCGGAGCCCGAACTCGAGCCCAAAGCAAGAGGCTTCGCCATCGCCTTCTTCGGCATGTCGATGGGACTTCGGCGCGAAGAGCTAAAGCTAAGCGAGGGGGGGCTCGGAGCGAAGCTAGAAGAGGAGCAGAGCGAGGTTTGCAAGGCAACAAGAAGAGAGCAAATGAAGGTGTGCCGAAGCCGCACGCGGTAAGTCTCTATTTATAGGCGCGGTAAGAATTCCAACCGTCGTGGGCCGAACCCACCGCCAGATGGGCCCTCAGCAAAGGCGAACCGGCCCAGAGCAAGGTAACGGTAACATTTTCGACCGTTGCGGAGCCGTGCGGGCTCCCCGAGCCCCGAGGCCGTTCTGACGGTAAGCGCGGGCATTTATTGTTCCCGGATGTCGAGGCCGCCCTCGGTCCAGGCGCCGAAGGTATGTTTTCTCTGTAGTTATGTTTCCAGGTCATTTGTCCTAAGGACGCGTGCACCCCTTCGTTCCGAAGGCCTACACGCGAGGGGCTACTGTTGGGGGAATATATTTCCCTTACTCAGGGGCCAAATGACGTCAGCCTCCGACAGCCTTCGACCCAGAGCCAGGTTCTGTCGGAGCCTGTTTTCTTTGAGTATTATTTACAGGTCCCAAGATGCTTCCCGAGGCCTGTAGCTTCGAAGCCCCCCAAACCAGGAGGTCCGGCTCGAAGCCCTTAGTTGATTCCAGTTCGGAGGCCACCCTCCGGGAGCCAAGCCCGGAGGCCGCCCTCCGGAGTCCAGTTCGGAGGCCACCCTCCGGGAGCCGAGCCCGGAGGCCGCCCTCCGGGGCCAAGACCGGAGGCCGCCCTCCGGGGCCAAGACCGGAGGCCACCCGCCGAAGCAGCACTTCGGAGCCCCCCCTTCGGGTGCACTCCGAAGTCCCCTCCGCTCCTAGCTTGTCGTTTAGCTGGTCAAAGGCTGGCGCAGCCTGACACGTCTGTAAGGTTGTAAAGCTGTCTGGTACCCGTGTGCAGTAGCCAGCCCCCTTTCCCTGTCTACCCCTATGAGCCTAAGGGCCCATGGAGGGTATCTTGGTCTTTTCCTTAAGGCCTGCGTGCCTATAAAAGCAGGGTCAGGCCCTTGTAATGGGGACACGCTCCAGGGGGCCATGAAACCCTGGGGTTACCCTCTCCACACTAAGGCATACCATGCCAAATCTACCACAAACTGGACGTAGGGCTGTTATCCCCTAGGGGAGGCCCGAACCAGTATAAACTCTCTCTCTCTCTGCGAGAACCCATCGAGGTTCATCCTCCACACCATACTCCACCACAGAAAAACCTGCTGGGACTAACGCAATTGTCCCAACAGAAGTAGTTCTTGGTCAGGATAGATTACTTGTGCAAGCCGCTAGAGAAAGAAAAGACCTTAGACTTAGGCTAGAAACTATTTCTACTGAATATGCCATGCTTAAGTCTAAATTTGATGATGCTGAATGTGAGTCCTGTTCTGTTGTCATGAGTGAGCTTGCTCAGTTGCGTTCTGTTCATGCTCAAACTCTATCTGAGCTTGAGACTGCACAGAAGCAGCTTTTGGAGGTGGATTCTAGACCTCATGATATTATTGATTGCATGAACTGCTCTTTATTACGCGAAAGCATTAATTTACGTGATAAGCATGTTCATGATTTAGAGGCTAGATTGGAGAGGGCCGGTAGTTCTAAGGATGTGCAACCTGCTTGTGACACTTGCATCACCCTTAAGGACCAGCTAGGCACTGTTAGAGAGCGAGCTGAAAACCTCATGTCAGAAAATGAATACCTCCTTTCCGTGGTTAATAAATGCACTGAGGGAAAGGGTAGGATGGATTTGCTCTTGGCCAAGACCAAGTTGTGTGCTGACAGAGCAGGGGTAGCTCTAGGTTTGGGTTTTGAGAGGATACCTTCAAACAGTAAGTCCAAAACTGTTTTTACCTCTCCCACCACCCTAGAGAAAGAGAGAGCTCTGTTGGACACCCCATCAGCCAAAAAGCCTACCCATCCACCAAAGAAAACCACACCTCCTGCCAAGAAAATCCCTCCCAAGAAAACCACTCAGAGAAAACCCAAGGAGCCTGTGAGAGTTGCTCCTGTGACCCATGAGAGTGCCCCCAGGAGAGTGTTTCATTGTTCCTATTGTCAGCGGGCGGGTCATTTGGTTGGGTTCTGTTTTCGTCGCATCAAGGATGAGCGACGCTCTCAGGCGATGAGTTACCAGGACATGCATTACCCATCTTTAGGTATGCATGAGTCTGAGTTGTACTATCGTCCTGCTTTTGAGGCTCCTCGTGCTTCTCGGAGAGGTTTTGCTCCTCGAGGTGTTCACCATGTTCCATATGGTGGTAGACCTCGGGCTAGCAGATTTGTACCTCGTCAGAGTAGGAGACCTCGACATGTTGTTCGTTCATAGCATGTAGGTAGACCTCGCACTTTGCATCATTTCGATTTTCCTGTGCGTAGACCGTCTACTTTTACTGCGCCTACTACTCGTGTCACTCAGTGCTGGATGCCTCGTCATTATTTCACTCACCCCAGCACTGAGCGATCGAGATATTCTTATCGTGTGTAGGCGACAGATCGAGGCTTGGAGGGCACGTGGATCATGGACTCCGGTTGTTCGCGCCACATGACCGGAGATGCAGCATGGTTCTCCAGCCTCACTACAACCAAGCAAAGGGAACATATCACCTTCGGAAACAATCGAAGGAGTAGAGTGAAAGGTAAAGGTGTGGTAAGAATTAATTCGAACTTCACTCTCAAAGATGTTGCTTTGGTTGAAAACCTGGGATACAATTTGCTGTCTGTATCTCAGTTGCTTGATGAGGGCTTCGAAGTGCGATTTCATCGCGATACTTCGCAAGTGCTCAATTCTGATGGCATTGTGGTGTGTAAGATCTTTAGAGTTGGGAGAGTTTTTGGAGCTGATTTTTCTGAGTCGTCTGGTTCTTCTCATTGTCTTGTTGCACATTCGACTTCTGAGCTTTGGAAGTGGCATAGGAGACTAGGGCATATGAGCTTTGAGTTGCTCGCTCGTTTGAGTGCCCTAGGTCTGATCCGAGGATTGCCCAAGCTCAAGTTTGAGAAGAATTTAGTTTGCGCTCCGTGTCGACATGGAAAAATGATTGCCGCTTCGCATTCGCCAGTCACCACAGTGATGAACAGCCCGGAGAACTGCTCCACATGGACACTGTAGGTCCTTCTCGGGTTAGTTCTTTAGGCGGCAAGTGGTATGTATTAGTTATTGTCGACGATTTCTCTCGCTACTCTTGGGTCTTCTTTCTTGCCAGCAAGAATGAAGTGTTTTCACACTTTCGGAGCTTGGCTTTGAGACTTTTTACTGAACTCCCTGGTGCATTGAAATTCATTCGAAGTGATAATGGCACTGAGTTCAAAAATAGTCTCTTTGTTGACTTTTGCATGGAGCATGGCATAGAACATCAATTCTCTGCTCCGTGGGTTCCTCAACAGAACGGTGTTGTTGAGAGGAAGAACCGCACTTTGGTTGAGATGGCTAGGACGATGCTTGATGAGCATATGACTCCTAGAAAATTCTGGGCTGAGGCCATGAACGCAGCATGTTACATCTCAAACCGTATCTTCTTGCGCTTAGTTTTGAACTTGACATCCTATGAGCTGCGTTTTGGGAGACAGCCCAAGGTTACTCATCTTCGAGTTTTTGGCTGTCGCTGCTTTATCCTAAAACGTGGTAACTTGGATAAATTTGAGTCGCGATCTTCTGACGGGATCTTTTTGGGTTACACTACACATGGTCATTCTTATCGTGTTTATAATTTAGAGACTAACACTGTCATCGAGTCATGTGATGTGACTTTTGATGAATCAACCCCCTCTGTTAGTTCTGCTTTTGAACAGGCAAATGAACACGACATGGAATAGACCTTATTCGAAGAAGAAGATCCCGGAGAATTCGAGGATGAACCCCTACTACCCTCGACATCGACCCCCAAAGCTGACCCCGCTTCGACTACTTTGGCACGAGGTCCCGAAGCGACTACCTCAACATCGGTCATCTTGGACCACTCCAACGCACAAGTTGAGGGGGAGACTGCATCTCGTCGCGAGGCTCCACATCATGTTCAAAGGATGCACCCTCCCGAGCAGATCATTGGTGAGCTTGATCAAAGGGTAACACGTTCACATGCCCATTTCACTAATGCTGCTTTTGTTGCTTCTTTCGAGCCCTTAGATGTTAGTCATGCACTTTCTGATTCTAGTTGGATCAATGCCATGCATGAGGAACTTGAAAATTTTGAGAGAAACCAAGTCTGGACTTTAGTTGATCCTCCACCAAATGTTCATTTCATTGGAACAAAATGGATTTTCAAAAATAAACAAGGGGAGGATGGGACTATAGTTACAAACAAGGCTAGACTTGTGGCTTAGGGCTTTTCTCAACTAGAAGGGATTGATTTTACTGAAACTTTTGCACCTGTTGCTCGCCTTGAGGCCATTAGGATTTTGCTTGCCTTTGCGACATCCCGGGGATTCAAACTCTATCAAATGGATGTCAAAAGTGCTTTTCTTAATGGCTTCATAGGTGAAGATGTTTATGTAAAACAACCCCTGGTTTTGAAAACCCCAAGTACCCACATAAAGTCCTTAAACTTCATAAGGCTCTTTATGGACTCAAGCAGGCCCCTCGGGCATGGTATGATAGACTTAAGTCTTTTCTGCTTGAGCGATGGTATTTGATGGGCTCTGTTGATAAAACACTGTTTACTCTCAAGCATGGCAAAGATTTCCTCCTAGTGCAGATTTATGTGGATGATATCATCTTTGGTGGCTCTTCTCATGCTTTGGTTGCCGAGTTTGCAGATACCATGAGCAGGGAATTTGAAATGTCAATGATGGGTGAACTCACCTTTTTCCTTGGTTTGCAAATCAAGGAAAGCAAACAAGGTACTTTCGTCGACCAGACGAAGTACACCAAGGACCTACTTAAGAAGTTCGACATGTCCGATGCGGAGCCCCTCGCCACTCCAATGGCTACATCTGTAGCATTGGACCCTGACGAAGATGGAGAAGCCGTAGATCAGAAGGAGTTCCGAAGCATGATCGGCTCCCTCCTCTACTTGACTGCTACGAGGCCGGACATACACTTCGCAGTGTGTCTGTGCGCTCGTTTTCAGGCTTCACCACGAGCTTCGCACTGCCAAGCGGTAAAGTGCATCCTAAGGTATCTCAAACATACCCTCGAATTTGGCATATGGTATTCAGCATCTTCATCTTTATGTCTTCGAGGTTATTCCGATGCGGATTTTGCTGGGTGTAGAATTGATAGGAAGAGTACCTCTGGTACTTGTCATTTTCTGGGTACATCTCTGGTTTGCTGGTCTTCCCGCAAACAGTCTAGTGTTGCACAATCAACGGCTGAGGCCGAATATGTTGCTGCAGCTAGCTGTTGCTCTCAGATTTTGTGGATGACTTCCACTTTGCGGGATTTCGGGTTAGATTATAAGAGTGTTCCACTTTTCTGTGATAACACTAGTGCTATTTGTATTGCAAACAACCCGGTTCAGCACTCCAGAACCAAACACATTGATGTGCGGTATCATTTTCTCAGAGATCACAATGAGAAGGGTGATATTGAACTTCAATATGTTGATACCCAACACCAGCTTGCCGACATTTTTACAAAACCCCTCGATGCTTCTCGTTTTGCCTACTTGCGTGGGGAACTTGGTATTTGTCACCCTTACGGCATTTTGTGAGGGGGAGCTGATTTTGTTTGTCTTGCATATGATCACTGTGTGCTAAATTGCATTTACATCTTTTGCACTTATATGCCTGCTTATAATTCATGAAATCGTGTCAGCTCAGCTCTTTTTAATTTATCTGAAACATTCATGGCATGATGTTTTCTTTTCAAAATCAAATCGTGCTCACTGCTTAGTCTTGAATCTAGCATGTTTAGGCAGAACTGGTTTAGCTATCTTTTATCCGCTTGATAGCAAGACTCTGTTCATTGGATGCTAAAAATTGCAACTTGAAAAATTGTTCTACATTTTCATGGATATTCATAAAGTGCCCAACAATTGGTTCACTTAGTTAAAATAAAAAATTCCATGATTTGCATGCTTCAAATTAAAGATCCATGTGGGTTTGTTTGTCGCACTACCCTATTCTAGACTGCTTACCATTGCACATTGGTCTGAACTGGAATAGTGTAGTGTTTGCCAAAATCATTGCCTTAAGCTTCTTATGGCTTTCCTGCCTAGGCTTGGCCTGATTGGAAGTATAAGGTGGACAAACAAATAACCCCTGGCACTAAGAAAAGAACAACAAAATTCATTGATTAATCAAGTTTGCTTTTCATGCTCCATTTGAACTAGACTTGTCTGTCTAGAGTAGAAATTGACTAGCTTTGCGCAGTCCTTGTTCTTACTTGTCTAGTTTCCTTGACTAAGTGGTGATGCTTTTATTTCAAAATTGATCAAATCACATGCTTCATCATGTTTTTAGAGAATGTTAATTTGAGTTGAGCCCATGATCATTGGTGTTATTGTTGGCATATTTTTGCTTCATATGTCTTTGCAATTCTGCTCATTTCGAAGCTTTGCATCTTTTACATGCTCCTTGATGCTTGCATTACCAAAGGGGGAGAAATTCCTAATCGTTCTCTGCCGCAAGGGGTATAATTTCCAAAGGGGGAGAAGGCTCCTTGTTGCCAAAGGGGGAAAATTTAACTCAGGGGGAGATTTGCCGAAGGGGCTTTTACTCTTTTGAAAAGGGGGAGGAAAATTATTTTATCAAGTGACATGATTTGGTTCCTTTCTGAGTTTTTATGGTCACTTGTGTGCTGAAAATTTTTAAATTTTTCTTGAACTTGGATTTGGTTGTCAATGCACTCATCAAGGGGGAGATTGAGAAACCAAGGGTTGGTTTCGGTGTTTGTGATGAGTGATTGACAGGCATTGAACCTCTGTTCGAAGGGGTACCTCCGAAGTGGGTTCGGAGGTTGTACCTCCGAAGGGTGTTCGGAGGAGGATACCTCCGGAGGGGTTTCGGAGGTTGTACCTCCGAAGTGTGTTCGGAGGTGGTTTCACCGAAGTGCGTTCGGTGGCTGGTTGCTGCAGCTGTGCAGCGGACTGTGCTTGTCGGAGGGGTCCGACAGTACACGATGACTGGGTGTGTACCGAAGGGTTCGGTACTTTGGGCGGTACACTGGAGTGTGTACCGGAGGTTGCTAACCCAGAGAGGTCTCCGGAGTACTGGATACACTTGTCTGTTTGTCTGTGGTGCGCAGGGACTTCGGAGGCGACGGATGAACATAGCAGGTGAACCTGGGTCAAGCGGGAGGCTTGATGCCAGGGGAGCGGGGAGCTCCGTCACGGTGGCTGCGAAGGTGGTCTGGGTCGGTCCTCGGGTCGAGGCATGCCAGGTGAAGGCAGAGTGCGGAGCGTGGCTCCGGCTGAAGGTACTCCGAGACAAAGTCCTCGGAGGTGAGGCACTTCGAAGGTACTCCGGATAGAGTGACTTCGGAGTTGGATGGAACTAGTCCTCTGCGGAGGCAAGGAATTCGAAGTGTGCTCCGGAGGGAGACATTCGAAGGTTACTCGACGAAGGTCTCAGAAGTCAAGGCGCATCGAAGGCATGGTCCGAGTGAGGCTCGTCGAGGAGTGTGCTCGGGGAGAGACACTGCGACGAAGGGCTCATGGAATGCTTCATGCAGAGGCCTTGGACGAAGGAGGGACTTCGAAGGGTGGTACTCCGAAGGTGGGGCTTCGGAGTGAGGAAGGCTTCGGAGCGAGGCTAGCTCCGGAGCAAGGTTGACTTGAGGTGCTTCGGCCTGCATGGCTTCGGTACACGGACTGACGGAATTCGAGCTGGGTGAAGCTGCGAAGCCGTGGTGGTCCACTCCGGAGGTGTTGGTGCGAAGGCCCAAGGGCTTTGACGGCTTCGGCTCAAAACCGTCACTGTATCGGAGGTCATCTTTGGCGAAGCGAAGGCCACCAGGCTCAAGGCTTCTCGCCGAAGCTACCGCACCCTCGCGTGCGAAGGGAGGCTCCGGAAGGTCAAAGACTGCAAAGGCTGACACTGTCTGCTCTGCAAAAAGCTGACGCTGTCCCCTCTGCAAAGCTGACAGAGAAGCCTCCAGAATAAAGGTGGACTACCTTTTGTACCCCTTAGTTCTGTAGAGACAAATCCTTTGTAAACCCTAGGGGTAAAGTAGTCACTTCCTTTGGGTGAACTGTGGGCTATAAATATGGGGGCTCGGTAGGTAACATTTAACACTTTGAGCATTTACTGTTGAGCTCCTGTAGCCACATACCTCGCTGTATTCATCCAGAGTTCAATTTATTGTGTTCCTTGTTCAAGTGGCGAAGCCCTGCTTCTTTGTGCTTTTTGCTTGAGCTTACGTTACATACCTCGCTTGTTGTAGTGCACCGAAGCCTGTCTAGGCGAAGGTTGTCTTTGTGCGAAGTGTGTTTTTCAGCGTGCTGTCGCTCTGTGTAACTTGAGGCTAGACCTCACAGCTTACTAGCGAAGCCCTGATCGAGGCCCATTTTGCTTCTTGTGTCGAAGCCCTTAGCGAAGTCCGTTTGTGTGCGTGTAGACCTTCGTGTACGAAGCACAGCACCAGTTGCTGCTGCCAAGTACTTGGTCGAAGTCCTCAGAGGGTTGTCCACTCTTGCGAAGGGTGAAGTGCGAAGACTGCTCGAAGCACCCTGTGTGCGGAGCCTGCACTGACTTAGCAGAGTAGATTTTCGAGGGTTGTTAGTGGAGCGAAGTCTTCTTGGCTTCGAACTTTTGCTCCTGTGAAGCCTGTGTTCGGAGCTGTCGAAGTACCTCCGAACCAGACCTTCGAAGGTAGTGTTCGAAGCCTGTTCCGCAAAAGACAGGATTAAAACCGAAGGTTGTTTTTAGCCTGAAATTTTAAAAGCTCCCATTCACCCCCCTCTGGTCGCCGTTTCCGGTCCAACAATTTTATTTTAATAACTTAATCAAATGATATCTTATCTTTCAGATCCACGCATGACTTTCACTCCGGAACAAATTGTCTGGGCTGCGGAGAAGGTGCTCAGAGCCCCTGCTCCCGTAAAAAGGAGCGGAGGGTGAAGTTGGTTGGGACATGGGAGCGGTTCAATCGAGTATGGAGCGTACTCAGAGTTGAGCCCCCGACCCTTCTAGACCGGTCCGCCCTGGACCAGGCTCCGAAGAAGAGGAAGGCTGATGCAGGGTCTTCAAGAATGGTGAAGATGCCTGCAAAGAAAGTGACCCACAAAACGAAGGCTCTTAATCCTTCAAAATCTCCTGTCTCATCATCGGAACAATCCAAAGAGGAAGACGATGTGGACATGCAGATGGCGAAGGAGTTCGAGGCTCTTCTTACGGGGGAGGACGAAGGGTCTCGTATGGGAACTGAGGCCTTCGTCCTTGATGGTGCGGAGGTGGCCTCGATGGTTGAGGGCGATCCTAGGCAAACGGAGGCGGAAAACATTCCGTATGGCTAGGCGATCGCCCCTTTTTGGGGGGAAGGCGGAGTTGAGACTAAAGGGGTTCACGCCCTAGCTTCTGAGGTCTCGGCTCCAGACGAAGTGACAGTTGTTGTGGCCGAAGAAATCCCAGTAGCTGCTCCTTCGGTTCAAACACTAGAGTCCGAAGAGGACATCAGACAGATGTTTGAGCCTCCGAGTAGTCCGATGCTGACTCGACAACAAGGTGACGGAGGTAATCCCGGTTGAACAAAAATTCTTTTTGTTTACATGCCTCATTTAAAGAATACCATGTACCTTTGGTTTCACAGAATCAGCTCTGGTGGAGGTGATCCCTGGTGCGGAGGTGGTTCTAGAGAAGGATACATCTTCGGTGCCGTTATCGACTGTGGCACAGAAGGTGGCTCCGAAGGTGGTGATGGGCCATGGAAAGGGCAAAGGCAAAGGTTGGCCCATGTCTACTCCTGCTCTAGTGTGGACTCCCTCAGAGTCAACTGATGGAGGCCAGTCGACAGAAGCCTCCGAAGATGCTTCACTACGCTCCGACCCTTCTCCTAGCGACGACGATCGGAGCGCCTTGACAAGGCTCCCACTCTTGGCCCCCTTTCTTGAAAGGAGGATAGGGCTACGAACTTTGCTAGAGCCTCTAGCTCGAGCTAGTTGCGAAGTTGGAGAGACTGAATTGGTCTCCATCCTTGGTGAGGCTGAAGGGTCAGAGCTCGACGTCGCCCTTGAACAGGCAGCTTATCAGGTAGGAATCACCTCCAAAAGTCAGTTCGAACTAAAGCATATATATAATTCACTTACATTGCTTTTCCTTTCCTTTATAGCATGTTGTTCTAGCTCGAGCAACTGCTGTTTCCAACGAGCGGGAGTGCAACCGGCTAAAGGAGAAGGTGACGGCTCTTCAAGGGAGTCTTTCTGACTCCGAGAAACGGGCTTCGAGCTTGGAGAAGATGGCTCTCACAGAGCAGCATGCCAAAGCTAAGCTGGAAGGTATGAAAGAGGAGCTTGAGGCCGAAAGGGTGGTGCTCCGGGCTGAAGTTGAGAGACTTCAAGGGGAACATGCAGCTTCAGGAGCCGATCTTGTAAACCTTCGGGAAGAGCGGCAACGCTTGGCCGAAGACGCGAGAAAGTTGCTTAGACAATAAAGTGTCCTTATGAAGAAGACGGCTGAGCTCTCCTCTTTAATCCGTGACATGAATGTCTCGAGCGAGGCATTGGCCGTGGAGAAATCGAAGTGTGAGAGCGTGGCCTCCGAAACCATGAATTATTTCAGATTTTCAGCAGGAACTAGTAAGCAATAGAAAGAGAAAGATAAATGCCTCTGAATTTTCCTCAATAGAGCTGTTTTGTGCCATTGCAGGTATACGCAAGGCTATGAACACAATCTCACTTTCATCACCATAAAGGTACGTAATCACTGACCAAGGCCAGGCTTTTCAATTTCAGTCGAGAAATCGCATGTTTAGTCAATGCTATCATCTGTATTACTGGCAAGTGGCATATGGGCGCAGTAGCATATTAGGTCTACACGTCGGTGGGTAGTGAAGCATAGTACATGTCCTGTGTAGCTAAAAGCTGTTATTCTCTGGAAATGTCTTGAAACAAACTGACGGTTGATGATTTCCAGTCATGTTTGAATAAAAAATGTGAATTGAGTAGTTCGTTGTGGATTAACTGGTCAGGAGGGGATTAAATCAGTAAAATTCTATGTCAACTAGTAAACATGACCTCAGATAGATCAATGACACCGTCAACATCGACCATTCGAGATATTCCTTCGAATGGAATGGACCATGCTTTAAAATTTTAATGTTCTTAACATGGGGTCGGCATTTCAGGGAGCTGGACACACCGTGCCGGAGTACAAGCCGAAGGAGACTCTAGCGTTCTACAGCCACTGGTTGTCCGGAGAGAAGATCTGACATGAGTAACCTCCGATGGTTCTGAATAGACAGTGCCGCTTTCTCTGTACCGTTGTTAGATTAAAAAAAATCTAAGAAAATCTCAACATTGCCCTTCAGTTGATCCTAGAGCTTACCTCAGACAAGGGCCCTCAGCCCTTTTGGAAAAGAGCTAAAAATACGTTTTCCTGACAAAACCTAGCAAATCAAGATCAGACTTGCATTTGTAGTGCCTGCTCCTCTGAATCTCGCGAGGCAGAATAGAAAACATAACTGAGATGCAGCGATTGCATGTGCACAAGACTAATCAGGTGCCCGTGCTTTGCAACATTATTTTCTTCTTATTAACAAAGACATTTTAGGGTATAAATTTATTAAAACATACTTAATAATACCACCACGATGATAATAAACAATAAACATCAATGTGATATATTTTTATTCAAAATAAATCATAAATAGAGAATTAATTATGCATTAACATTAGTTATTGCTCATAGAAAAGTGCATAGATTCATCTCTACTAATTAAAAGTTCTAATCTCTACTAATTAAAAGTGCTATTAGATCAAAATACTACTTCCGCTGATAAAGAAAGACCAAAATACCACTTTCGAACATCGTCAGGGTGAAAACTACATAAAAAATGCATAATATTTCATTTCTTTTTGAAGTATGCACTCAAATAGATTTTTGACTCGGTAGAATGTCACATGTTACAACTGAAGATCATATAGTGATCACACTATAAGATAGATATAGTGGTCACAATATCAGATAGTATACCAATTACCAGAATAGTATATATGGAAATGATTTGATTAACTCAATCTCATCTCACCGCTAACAACAAAAATCGGAACACATGAACAATAGTAAAGAAGCCGTCTACAAAATGCAACCTTACAATCTAAATTCAGTCTGAAATCTTAATATTCTTTCATGTAAAAAATTCTTTATCTGCAATACAAATATAGAATTAGTTTTGAAGAGTTATGAAATAAAATTTCGAATTATTTTGGTTTTCAAAAAATTACAAATATTAACGTTGTTTAAAATAGCTAATAGGCAGGCCCGTTCTGGACGAAACATTTGACGGGCCAACAAACATCAGGGAGCTAGCCGGAATAGCAGACTCCAGTTTTCAAACCCTGCACCTGGTAGATAATTCAGAGCATTTCAACCACTTCTCTACAAGCAGATCTAAGATGTGTTTGTTTTTGGCAATTGGACAGTATTTGGCTATAAAGAGACGTCAATAAAGACTGATGATTTACCGATTCAATATTTATGTCTTCATCAAAGAAAAACATCGCACGGATTTGTGGGGAATCCCAGTCTTCCTCTTAATCCGTTGGAACTGCACAGTCTTGTCAGTCCAGCTGGAGAATATTTCCTACATGCAATTATCAATAGCATGATTAAGTAGCATACTATATTACTATGCTATTTTTGTGAGAGAGACATAAATAGGATTATGCATACCGTGCCTAACATATATTTGCAGAGTAGAAAAAAGTTTCATATGTGGTGCTTTCTAAAAACTACACAATGGAAAATGTACATGTTGATGCTATGCCTCATGTAAATCACAGTAGCTCAACCATTTTTAGTCAATTAAATGGTACTTGCAGTTCTTTTAGAGTTTTAAAAGGAAGATATTTACGTGCTAAGTCAAAACTGAAACAACAGATTTTTTTTACTTCAAAGTTCCTGAATTTGCTTCCATTCGGTTGTAATTTTCTGATGTCATAGAGGAACAAAATTCATGATAAAACATATGTTCTTGATGTGCTCAAACAGCAAAGCCCTAAATTTGTGCAATTAGCATGATATGCTTCACATACATGCCAATTTCTCATAGCACTGACATATTGCATGCTTAACCACATACATATGGTATGTAAGTTGTCAACTAACTACTCGAGAATCTGTACTATTTTGTCCATGGCAATCATGTAAAGCTCAAGTGGTGTTGTAAGTTCTAAGTCGTAACATACATACCATTAATATGTCAGTACGAACATGTGTAAAATAAAGCAAGTGCATTTTCTCACCAGGATCATCATCATCACCGCCGTCAGCTGAAGAGGAGGAGCGATGCTGGCCAACGCTAGGGCGATGGGCAGAGGAAGAATGAGAGGTGGCAAGAAGAGGAGAGGGCAAGGGGTGAGGGAGGAAGCGGGCAGGCGACCAACGGGGCTAGGGTGCAAGGGGTGCCATGACGTCGTGTGGAAGAGGGGGAGGTGGCGATTGGGCTCGGTTGGGTGCGCCAATGGGTAGGTGAGGAGATGCGTATCGCGCGTGGGAGGGACGAGTGGTTGCAGCGTTGTCGCTGTGCATGGAGGCAGTTGCGTGCGCGACGGCTATACGGCGCATAAGTTTACTTTTTATAATAGTAGAGATAGGTCTGTCAACATAAATAAATCACCCTTATTTAATCTTTCTGGAAATGGAGCTCCAAGATTGTTTTGGACAGCGTGGCCAACTCCGCGCGCCGCCATGTGTCCTAGGTACTTGTGCGAAAATACCCTCCTATTTATCACTAATTGCGTTGAGGACCTGTGCCGTACTCTCTGCCGTCTTGTGTTTTTTACGTCTGTGTTCTCATTTCCTGGTAATTTACACGTGAAGGAGAGAAAAGTCAGAAATTCATAATGTGCTCTAAAAACGAAAAATACATGTTTTTTTTTGCAAAAGTACATAGGCCGATGGGAACCCAGGACCTGCGTGCCACAATCCTCATTTGGTTGGCCCCGTCTCCCACGCCTAACCCTATCTTCTCCTCACCCTTGTCATGGGTTGCCACAGATTTGCTTACTGTGCTTCACGTGCGGAGCTAGACGACGAGCACGTCTTCCCCTTCAACCTCCCCTACATCTGCTACTCCAAGGAGCCAAGAAGAATGGGCGCTCTACTCTAGCTCGTCGCCACAACAACGTCCGATGAGATCTCGCTCCTGTTGAGTAAGCCTTTCATCGCTATAAACCTGGCCGTCGGTGCTTCACGTCTCCGGTGGTAACACACAGGTATTGGTGAGCTATCCAATGACCACAGCCCGGGGTACAACATTGCACAAGTAATCTGTTCGACAAAATGCGAACATGATATTTCCTTAGCTCCCATTTAATTGTATGGTTGCCACTTAACAGTTTGCTATGTAGAATTTGTGATATTATCTGCTTGTAGCTTGGTGTTTGCAAGCTAATGATATGCAAGTCTGCAGGTGCTGAAACTGGTCAACAACGTGCTTCTATGGAATGCAATGGAAGCTTAACCGATGACATTTATTGGAAATAGGGGAGCTACGCTAGCCAGCAAATTCAAAATTTTACGCCCTAAGCCCAAGACTCGTGCATGTGTGAGATCATAAATCGTTATCTTCTAGCACATGACACGCTAGGTGTAGCGGAAGAAGAGGTTGATGAAGCGCGTCAAGCTTATCCTCGCTTTGTCCCAGCCGTTCCTCACTGATCTGATCGATGAAGAAGTCACCTTCCTCATGGTGACGGCCACGAGCGTCGCTTATGGAGCAACGCCTCGATGGAGTCCATACATACAGGGATGGAGTACCTCCCACGGCAGCGTGCTAGCACCGCACGTGAGAAATGGGGATCCTTGACCTCAACGTTTGAGATCAAGAAGGGGAGGAGAGAACTCTTGGGTAGCTAGGTCTAATCTAGGCTTATTGCTCTACCCAAGATGTCCTCCTCCTCTCCTTATATAGGGCTGAGGCCCCCTGGGTCGTGCCTATCCCGAAACCCTAAAAACCGTAACATATACAATTTGTTTGCCCACGTCGGAACTTTCGATCCTATGTTGAAACTTCCGACAGGGTATTTTAGGTCTTTTGACACAGTACGAGACGCAATAGATCCAATATGTTATCGCCCACCTCGGCACTTCCGATACCATATCGGAACTTCTGATCAGTACAAAATACTCCAATTCCAAATCAGAACTTCTGGCTCGTCAGAACTTCCGATACCTTATCTGATACGAGGATGCGCCCAACCTTGAAGGCGTGGAATCAAAGATACTCGTGAAACCTGATGAGTCTTGTGCAGCCAACCGTTGCATGTGCAACAACCTGCAGCACAGAGTTCGCCCAACCTCACGTTGTCCACTCAACCAAGTCAAGAAGATTACAATCCTCATTGCAATCACAAAGGGCTTACAAGAACAATGGGAAGGAATGCACAATTCTCAAAGATGTTTCAGCTAGTAGCTAGAACACTCAAGAACATGCATAAAGCATAGTTGTTTCATTCTCAAAATTCTGTCCCCAAAACACATTGAGAAAGATCCTATTATATAGAGGGGATTGAGAGGGAGATGGAGAGGTGTTCAGGATGTTTTACATGGCATTAAGCCAATATTGGTGCGCAACACCCTAATTAAAGCAAATGAAACATTTGACAATTTCTAGTCTCCACATTAAGTCGGCGATAACTCTCTGTTCTGGTAGAATTATTGGATGGGGCCAGATCCATTGGAAAGATTATGAGGTAAGCGTTCCAAGCTATGGTTGAACACATTTATTGGATTTAATATGCAGTTTCTATGAGCATTTTATTCCATACTGGTCACTTGAATCCGAAATGGCCGTCATTGCATTCATTGCTTGATTGATGGCTGTTGATGAAGTGCTGCTCCTTTGGCCACTCTTCAACGTTGTCATACCTAAGAACAATTAAATTACGGGCATTAGGTAGCAACTGATTTTCATGTGTAATGCTATTCTTATTTAGGAGCGAGTTCACCTGTTGATTTATTTGCTTTGGACGAGTGCAAGTTATTGCTACTTCAAAATGATTTTGAATATCTTGATCATTGGGGGAAGGAAATGTTGTTGATGCTAGGCTGTCCGTATCATCCTCCCCTTCTTGAAAAGGAGTTGTCCTCGACTCTATTTATTCTGGTCCAAAGAATGGTGACAAATCAACAATATTGAAAGTAGTACTCACATTATAGTTATCTTCAGGAAGCTCAATCTTGTATGCATTGTCATTTATCTTCTCTAGCACTTTGAATGGACCATCAACATGTTTCATAAGTTTAGACTTGCGCTTCTCCGGAAAACGCTCTTTGCGTAAATGCACCCAAACCAAATCTCCTGGTTTGAAAAGCATCTTCTTTCTTCCTTTGTTTGCCCTTTGAGCAAAATAGCGTGCCTTCTTCTCTATAACTTCCTTGGTCTTCAGATGCATAGCTTTCACAAACTCTACATGCTTTGTTGCCTCCATGTTTGCTCTCTCTTTAAAAGGAAGTGGCAGCAAATCAAGTGGTGTGATTGGCTTAAAACCATACACCACTTCAAACGGGCACGATTGTGTTGTTGAGTGAACAGCTCTATTGTATGCAATTTCAACATGTGGAAGGCAGTCCTCCCATTCTTTCAAGTTCTTCTTAATCATTGTTCTCAGCAACATGGAGTGTGTACGATTTACCACCTCTCTTTGACCATCAGTTTGCGGGAGACAAGTTGTTGAAAATAGAAATTTTGTGCCAAGCTTGGCCCACAATGTCTTCCAAAAGTAACTCAAAAACTTCACATCACGATCTGAAACAATGGTTCTAGGCATCCCATGCAATCTCACAATTTCCGTAAAAAATAAATCAGCAATATGTGAAGCATCGTCGGTCTTGTGACAGGGAATAAAGTGTGCCATTTTAGAAAACCTATCCACAATTACAAATATGTAATCTCTCCCCCTCTTTTTCCTAGCCAATCCTAAAATAAAATCCATGCTAATATCTTCCCAAGGTGCATTAGGAACAGGAAGTGGAGTATACAAACCATATGGGTTTAGTTTGGACTTAGCTTTATGGCATGTGGCACAACACTGCACATATCGTTCAACATCTCTCTGCATCTTTGGCCAATAAAAATTATTGGGCAGCATGGCCAAAGTCTTTTCTCTCCCAAAATGTCCCATTAAACCACCGCCATGTGATTCCTGCAACAACAACAAACGTACGGATGAATCTGGAACACATAGCTTATTAGCATGAAACAAGAATCCATCATAAACATAAAATTTTTTCTAGCCTTTACCATCATTACATTTAGTGTACGGTTCAGCAAATTCTTTATCTACAACATACAAATCTTTCAAACTTTCCAAACCTGGAACGTTAATATCAAGTTGAGTAAAAGAATAATCCTACGAGACAACGCATCGGCCACCACATTTTCTTTGCCGTTCTTGTATTTCACAATGTATGGGAAAGATTCAATAAATTCAACCCATTTAGCATGTATACAATTCAATTTAGCTTGCCCTCTCAAATATTTTAGTGCTTCATGATCAGAATGTATGATAAATTCTTTGGGCAATAGATAATGTTGCCAAGTGTATAGAACACGGACCAAAGCATACAACTCTTTGTCATAAACAGAATAATTTAATTGAGCGCCACCAAGTTTCTCGCTAAAGTATGCTACTGGTTTTCCTTCTTGTATCAAAACACCACCAATACCCAAACCACTAGCATCACATTCAATTTCAAATAGTTTGTCAAAATCAGGCAAAACAAGCAAAAGTGCATCAGTGAGACATTTCTTAAGTTCTTGAAATGCTTTTTCTTGTGACTTACCCCAAACAAACTCAACACCTTTCTTGGTGAACTCATTTAAAGGCACAACGATGGTGCTGAAATTCTTCACAAAACGTCGATAGAACCCAACAAGACCATGAAAGCTTCTCACTTGACTGACATTGATAGGTGTTTTCCAATTCTTGATTGCTTCAACTTTAGATTCATCCACTTCTACTCCCTGTGCAGAAACAACAAAACTCAAAAATACAACCTTGCTTGTGCAAAATGTGCACTTCTCCTTGTTAGCATACAACTTTTCAGATCGAAGTACTTGCAGCACTTGTACAATATGGTCAACATGCTCTTCTTTGCTACAACTATATATCAGAATGTCATCAAAATAAACCACAATAAATTTTCCAATGAATGCTCTCAAAACATGATTCATTAGTCTCATGAATGTACTAGGTGCGTTAGTTAAACTGAAAGGCATCAATAGCCACTCATACAAACCAAATTTTGTTTTGAATACAGTTTTTCACTCATCACCCTCTTTCATTCTTATTTGATGATACCCACTACGTAAATCGATTTTTGAGAAAATACCAGCACCACTTAATTCATCAAGCATATCATCTAACCTTGGAATAGGAATTCAATATCTAATTGTGATGTTGTTAATCGCTCTACAGTCTACACACATGCGTCATGTACCATCTTTCTTAGGAACTAGAATAACAGGAACTGCACAAGGACTAAGGCTTTCACAAACATACCCTTTTTCAAGAAGTGCTTGTACTTGTCGCTGTATTTCTTTCGTGTCCTCTGGATTGGCTCGGTATGAAGGTCTATTTGGAAGAGACGCTCCTGGTATAAGGTTGATTTGATGTTCAATAACTCGAAGTGGGGGAAGACCAGCCAGTATTTCTTTTGGAAAAACATCACCAAACTCCTGCATAACATTTGTGATGGCACTTGGAAGAGAGGAGATATCATTAATAGAAAACAATACATCTTTGTATACTAGCACAAAATGCACACAATTTGAGTTTTTATTTATTTCTCTTAGTTCTGATTTAGTGGCTAGCATAACTAACTTTTGTTTCTCACCCATTTTATTCCCATTCTCATTTGATTTGTAACTCTCATTTCCAGAATTGGATTTCTTAGTTTTATTTTTCTCTTGCTCCTTAATACTTCCAACATTTACCTCATTCTTGTGCATTGTATCAGCATAAATTTGAGTAAGAGACATTGGGCGAAGGATAAATTCTTTGTTGTTCCACTTAAATGAATACTAATTAGTGCTACTATCATGTAGAATGCCATGATCAAATTGTTATGGTCGACCTAGCAGCAAATGACAATTTGTCATAGGAACATTACATTCTACCATATCATTATGCTCACCAATTTTGGAAGGCACCTTCACCATATATTGAATCTTCACTTCTCCACAATCATTCAACCACTTTACATGGTATGGATGCGGGTGTCGTAGCTGCTTCAATCCAAGTTTTTCACACATTTCTTTGCTAGCTAAATTATGACAACTTCCACCATCTATGATTACCTTACATACACGACCATTTACCTTGGCTTTTGTGTGAAAAAGATTGCAGCGTTGTTCATGATCTTGTTTTGGTTGTACACTTAACACTTTCTTTGTAACAATGAGAGATTGTCCACTCTCAAAATCACAGTAAGTCATCTTGTCCTCTTCTTCTCCCATTTCAGCAGTTGGGTCATCATCATCTTCACTTGCAGATTCATACTAACCTCTCTCCGTTATTAGCATTGTGCGGTTGTTTGGACACTCCCTTGAGATATGTCCTCAACCCAAACACTTAAAACATTGAATAACACTACTCTTGCTGTAGAACCCATGGAAGAAGCACTTGCTGCTGTACCTTGCTTCACATTTGGGGTAGATTGCTCTTTTCCACTTTGAGGTGCTGTAGGTACCAGATTGTTTTGAGTTGATCAGGAGGAAAAATAATTCTTTGTTACCTTCGATTCTTGTTGTACTTGTCGTTCAACTTTGATTGCTTGATGCACTAATTCAACCACATTTTCATATGGCTGAAGCTCAACGATGCACTTGATAGGATGGTTCAAACAAGCCAGAAAGTGTGCCATGGTTTGCTCTTCATGTTCATATACGTTGGCACATATCATGGCCATTTCTATCTCCTTGTAATATTCATCCACGGTGCGACCTCCTTGCCTATGCCCCTGCAATTTATCAAATAGATCACACTTGTAATGATGAGGGACAAACCTTGCTCTCAGCTCAACCTTCATTTCAGTCCACGATGCTACAGGAGGTTCGTCATGATCCTCTCTTTGATTATGAATTTGTTCCCACCAAATCAGCGCATAATCTTAAAATTCAAGTGATGCCATTGCAAGCTTCTTTTCTTCCGTGTAGTTGTGCTTCTGAAAAATTTTGTCGACTTTTAGTTCTCAAGTTAAGTATTCTTCAGGATTATTGGTACCTGCAAATTTAGGCATAGAAAATTTAAGTTTACCAAACCTATGTTCATCATGATGATTGTTGTCGTTGCGATGATGGTGTTGATTTGCTTGATTGCGTGGGGGTATGTTAATATGTATTGGTTCATATGCAGCTCTTCCACGACCCACGCCATGACCACGCTCCCTTCTTGCATTATTATTATTATTTTCATCACCAACCCTTATATTTCTAACAGGTTAAGGGTTTATATTAACAACACGAGCCCTTCGAGCAGCGGCTTCCTCATCGGTCTCATTTATTAAAGGTTCCTTTTCAGCTTGTGGTTGTAGTTGCCGTACAATATCAACAACTATGTTAGTGTGGAATACGTTCAGTTGTTAATTTACTTCAATTTGAAGATCTTATAAGAAGTTATTCACTTCTTCTCTTAGCTATTCATTTCCAACAGTGATCTCTCATCGTAGTGTGTCTCTCAATGCACAATATTCAGTCTAGTTAACTGTGGCATCTGGAGAACGTCCATTGTTCACTGAATTTTCACCTTGACCTGACATGGTTAGTTGGGCAAACAGTAAATGAAAAAAAATTATATGTGTGGATAGTACTCTCAACCTCACTTATCCTTACCACCGAAGTTCTTACTTACCCTCTGCCAATTGATAAAGGAGTTCACAAATGAATGGAGAAGCAGAACAATATGAGGTTTAGCGAACTCACAGCTGAGATCAAAGCCTAAAACTATTTTTTGTGGAGCTTGGTAGGGGAAATTTTGTCCTACACAATCTGAATTCTCGATTTAGTCTTACTAAGTAGTTATTCACATGAGAACGCACAATCTAGTTGCTGCACACAAGGTTTGGAAGATAAACAAAAGCAACTCATACACAAAGATAATGGAACCAAATGCAATCAAAGGGGTTAGCCAACAGTAGATATGAGTGACAAAAAATGGCTCAATTGCAATGGTTATGGAAAGACACTAGCTGATTAAACTGATTTAAAAATAGGGCACAAGATTGCACCAACAGAACTGTTCTCCCAATAATTCAAAAAAATAGCCCCTATCTTCTTTTTTTCACATAGTAGGCTGTCTTTCTTTTTTAGAATGCAAAATAATAACTTCAATTTTTTTATACTCTTGTCATCTGTATTGTGATTTTCAACACTGATTCATATCTTTCTTTTCTGTTAAAATTGTGAGAACAAGATCACCAAGTGCAACCCTATGAAACAGATCAGCTAGTCTTTGTAGGATCAAAGTATTCGCAAAGGGAAGAATGGCTATCAAAAGAATTCAAACTTTTCTTTTCAGTAGTAAGAAGCCAATAATTTGACAACTTAGTAGGATTTTTTTATTTTTCAACAGAGATGGGTAAACAATAATCTGAGCTTGCTTGTGGGAATTACTACTGATATATTAAACTGATCAATGGGGAATAAAAATAAGTAACACAAAGGACAATGAACCGTTCAGCAACAAGAACACAATCTCTTGGATTAAAACTTAGCAGAACACACAAGAACAACATATCGTAATCTTTGGTTCAATATTTTTGTGAGGCCATTTTCCGATAGGACGAAAATGAAACTACAACTAGGGATAAAGATTCTACCATGACAATTGAGGCTCTGATACCAAATGATACGAGAATGCACCCAACCTTCATGGTGTAGAATCAAAGATAGTCGTGAAACCTGATGAGTCTTGTGCAGCCAACTGTTGCTTGTGCAACAACCTACAACACGGAGTTCACCCAACCTCACGTTGTCCACTCAACCAAGTCAAGTGTATTACAATCCTCGTTACAATCACAAAGGGCTTGCAAGAACAATGAAAAGGAATGTACAATTCTCAAAGATGTTTTAGCTAGTGGCTAGAACACTCAAGAACATGCATAAAGCATAGTTGTTTCATTCTCAAAATTCTATCCCCCAACACATTGAGAAAGATCCTATTATATAGAGGGGATTGAGAGGGAGATGGAGAGGTGTTCAGGATGTTTTACATGGCATTAAGCCAATATTGGTGCGCAACTGAGGAGCCATGCTGAATAGCGTGGGCCTCATGGCTCCAGAAGTGATGAGTCATTGTCAACGATAGTCAAAGAGGACTGAGGAAGAGAAGAGATCTGCTGTTTCATGGGCCGCGTGTGACTCAGGTACACGGGCAGCGAGCGACTGTCGGGCAGAGAAGGCTGCGAAGTCGGGCTGGCCCAATCCGGGTGCATGGGCCAGAAGCAGTAGAAGACCCACTGGGCTGTTGACCAGGACTGACTCAGGTACACGGGCGGTGAGCGATTGCCGGGCTGAGAGAGCTGCGGAGTCGGGCCGACCCAATCCGGGTACCTGGTGCAAAGCTGGTGGAGGCTTTGTCAGTTTCGGCGTAAAACTAACAACCATTGATTCTGTATCCGACTGTCCAGAAGAGAAGCCGTAGTAGCAACGAAAACTTAGCTTCCGGATATGTCATCTGTAACTCTAGGCCCACAGTCAGTCAGTTGTGTCTGTAAAAATTCCTAAGGGCAGTAGAGTCTTTTCCTTTATTTTTGAGTCTGTAAAAACCCTAAGGGGCTGGTAAAATATTCCTAGTGTTGGGCTGCCTATAAATAGGACCCCAATCCCTAGGGTTTGGACTACCCTTTTGCGCTGAAATCAAATCCACCCTTTGGGTCACTTTGTCCCCCGTTTTCTCTCTCCTGTGTGCGCCGCCAGGACCTGTTCCTCCCTGTTCGTGAGTTATTTTGGCTCTAATCTCTTGGATGCATTTAAGCCTTGGTCCCTGGTGAATTTATTGGTTGCATTTTGTTCGGTTTGGGGAGTTATTGCGCTGGCTACGTGCTGCTGTATTTATTTCATGAGAAGAAGCTTCTTCTGTTGCTTCTGTTCTTCACAAACTGAGTACTAGTTCTTGCTGTTGCAAGTAGTACTACTTTTCTGTAGCTACAGTAGTCTGTGCAGCTTTTCACCTTCCCTGCACTGCTTTTTGATCGAAGCTGACAGGTTCCAGAACCTTTTCTGGCTGTTTCTGGCGAAGCTACCTTCTCTGTTCGAAGCCCCCTCAGCTCCGTGAGGCAGGCTTCGATCTAACATCTTCAAAGGCTTCGCTCAATCTGCGAACTTCGTTTTTTTTTGTGTCTGAGTTGCTAGCTTCGAAGTTCTTCCTGTATGGACAGCATCACATACTTCGAACAAGCATACTCCGAATCTATCTGTTCGAAGTGCACACTTCATTAGGCTTCGAAGTTGGATTCGAAGTTTGTCTTTTCTGATAGACTTCGCTTGGATTTCTTTGTGGCGTGTCAGCCTTCGTTTCTCCTTCCGAAGCTTTCCCTGTTCGAAGATAGAGTTTAGGCTTCGGATTTGCTTTTGTGTCACGTGACAGTCTTCGCTTCTTTGCACGAAGGTTGTCTGGTTGTGTGTTGTGGTCGAAGCTTTCTGTTCGAAGGTCGTGCTTCGAAGCTCTCGGTTCAAAGTTGTGTTCGAAGTTTTGTCTTCGAAGTGCTCACTTCGAAGCAGGCTCCGACTTTGTCACTTTGCTCCGAAGCTCTTGGTTCGAAGCTGTGTTCGAAGCCTTGTCTTCGAAGTACATACTTCGAACCAGGCTCCGGCACTGTTTTACTTCGCTCCGAAGTACACTTCGCCTCTTACCGCTTCGAACTAGGCTAGACAGTGACACCTTCGGCATTTCGGACAGACTCCGTCACCGACCTCCGAAGCAGACCTCGACGTGCGAAGGGGGCTTCGCCAAGTTCCGAACAGGAGACAAATTTGGACAGTAACTTCTTTTTTCATTTTATACATACTTAGATCATTTCATTGAGAAGTTTAGGCCTGTTACAAATTATTCATCTGCCTAGTTGCACCTCTTTAGTCTTTACATTGTTTATCATCAGTTGCTTCTAGGTTAGAAACCTTTAGACTTAGGCCTTCTGTTTATTTTCTGCCGCGTAGTCTTTTGAGGTGCGTTGGGTATTGGGAACAAGCCATTGATTCGAAAGAATTTTTTTTAAGGCGCCCATTCACCCCCCCTCTGGTCGCTACTTTCGGTCCTACAAGTGGTATCAGAGCGAGGTTAGGGTTTTTCCATACCTTAACCGGTTCTAAACCCCAGTAGTGACTATGACGTCTCCTGGCAAGGTCCCGTCCTTGGAAGCCTATGGCTATAATTATTGGAAGACTCGCATGCGAGCCTATCTCATGAGCCAGGGTTCGGACATATGGGACATTTGCATTCACAGCACGTTTGTCATTTTGCCAGTTACTGAGCAAGGTACTGCTGGTATCATTGCTCAGCATCTGAGCAACAGTAAGGCTGTGAACATTTTATTTTCTGGTTTAGGTCCCACTGAATTTGAGCGAGTGAGTCATCTCTCCACTGCGAGAGAGATCTGGGCTACCCTCAAGGCACACCATGAGGGAACAGCACAGGTCAAGGCTCGGCTCTATCAGACCTACCGGCGTGAATATGAGAATTTCACACAGAAGCCGGGTGAATCTGTTGAGGCTCTGTTTGGTCGTTTTCAGTCGATCATTAACAAGCTTCGGGACAACAAGGCTGAGGGTGCTCAGTTAGTCTCAGATCACGAGCAGGCGCTCAAGGTTCTTCATACCTTGGACCCAAAGATCTGGGAGATCAAGGTATCATCTATCGTTGAGAGTACTTCTTACGATACCTTGACCATTTCTGAGTTGTTTAGCAAGCTAAAGGCCACTGAGGTAGATATCCAGTTGAGATCAAATCTCATTGGCTCTGGATCAAAATCCCTGGCCCTTGCTACACCTTCTGTTAATCCCTCTGCTGTGAGCTGTGCTGGGTTCTCTTTGATGTCTATCACTGAGGACCAGCTTGAGTTGTTGGGAGATGATGATTTGTGTCTCTTTAACAACTGGGTGCGTCGTGTCTATGATAAAAGAATGTTCAAAAGACACGGCACAAAATCCGGATGCTTTGAATGTGGTGATCCAGGACACTTCATCGCCGACTGCCCCAAGCGCAGTGGATACAAGAAGGGCGTCGGCATCAGCTTCCACGACTCCGGCAAGCATGAGAGCCCCTCCTTCAACAAGGGCAAGCCGAAGACTCGGTTCTTCAAGAAGGCCCTGAAGGACTACCGGCGAGAGAACAAGAAACGCGACAAGGCCTTCTTCGCCGAGATGGAGAAGAGCTACTCCAAGAGATCCACGTCTTCTTCCTCTTCATCGAGCTCAAGTGATGAGGAGATCGCCATCAGGAAGGGGAAGGACAAGGATGATCCGGCGGGCCTCTGCTTCATGGCTTTCGGAGACAAGCCGAAGAGCCGCTCACACCAGCGCCGAAGATCCCGCAAGAGCTTCTGCTCAATGGCTCTTGGGGATAGAGAAGAGAAGAGCTCCTCCGACGACTCCTACGACGACGACAGCAAGGTATCATCTTATGAGCGTGAAATTGTTGATTTACTTGAGAGCAATCGTCAGGAGTTGAAGTATCGGGAGAAACTGCTTAGGGGGGCTAAGAAAAGGATAGACCAGTTAGAGAGTGAGCTTGCCGTGGCCAGCGGTAGAATTGAGAGTCTATCTTCTTCTCCCTGCTTGGGTGATAGCAGTGAGTGCCCGAAGTGTGAGGTGCTTCTGTGTGACCTGTCGACTCTGAAGTCCAGGTACACAGAAAGGGTTGATGAGAGGGACGCTTTGGCCACTGAGCTTGAACGCGCTCAGCAGGAGCTGAAAGATGCTCAAGCCACTGTCGTCGCACCCTGTGTTGATTGCCCATCGCATCTAGCTGCCTTAGCTGAGCTGAAATCCAAGGGCGATGAGCATTTGGGTGATTTAGAGAGGTTGAGAGCTGAGCTTGCCCAGACTAGGCTAGAGCTTGAGACACTGTCAGTTCCACCCACTGTTTGTGAGAACTGCCTGTCTCTTAGAATGGAGTTGATTAAGCTAAAAGCCGAAAAGTCTGTTCAAGTAGAGAGTGAGTGTGAGACCTGCTTGTCTCAGGTGGAGGTTCTAGCCTCCTTGAGAGAGGAGCTAGCAGATTCTCAGAATGAGAATTTTTACCTCCGTTCTATCCTGAGTTGGATCAGTGCCAGAGAGCCACAGCTTGGCATGATGATCCAGCAATTCAAGAGGCAGGATGGGTTTGGGGTAGGTTACACCTACACCAAGGCTGACTTTGAGAGTGCCATCAGCCGGGCAGTGGAGTGGAGTAAAATGACTCCAGAGCAGAGATATCCCAAGACTCACTCCACTGAGTCTTCCCAGGCTTGTCAGCCCAAGGATGGAGTGATTCATGAGCCACCTAAAGCTCCACCCAAGAAACTTATCTGGGTTCCAAAGCCCAAAAATCTCCACACTTCTCTTGACTCTCTTCCTGGACCCTCTCAGCCCAAGAAGACCACACCAAACACTACCAAGCCCAAGAACCCCAAGCCTCAACCACATCCCAAGAAGCCTACCTATCATTGTGAGTATTGTCAGAGAGATGGGCATCTTGCGGAGTTTTGCTTCAGAAGGAAGCGGGTTGAGAGAGCAGAGTGGGCTCGTAGTGATCAGGAGCAGTTCTACCAGTAGGGTGGTAGACTGCGTGTTCCTCGGCGCGGGGAGAGGCTGGAGGCCAGGCCGCGTCGTTTAGGTGGTGGTGGAGGAGATGGTTTTCGTGCCCGTGCTCCAGGTGGTGGTGTTCGTTCCGGCAGAGTTCCAGACCGAGTTGGCTACGGTTCTGGACCTCGTGGCCGTAGAGTTAGGCAAAACCGAGGACCGCGCTTTGAGCCGCGTTTTGGTCCAAACTCTTTTGATGGTTTTCGTTTTCCATCTTTTGAGCAGATGGATCGACACTGGTTTAGCTCTTTTGCTAAACCTGGTGCCGGACCATTTGCTCCCACTTACAGACATTGATTGTGCAGGACCGGGGACTGGAGGATGTTTGGATCATGGACTCAGGATGCTCTCGCCACATGACGGGACATCGCAGATGGTTCTCCAGTCTCACTCCCCCGAGCTCCAAAGAGTACATCACATTCGGGAACAGCGGTCAAGGGAAAGTAAGTGGCATAGACTCAATCAGCATTTCAGACCATTTCTCTTTAAAGAATGTTGCTTTGGTTAAAAATCTGAACTTTAATTTAATCTCTGTTTCGCAACTTCTTGAGGATGGTTTGGAAGTGCGTTTTAAGAAGGGCAATTCTTCTGTGGTTGATTCTAGAGGGTTTTTGGTTTGTCAGATTTTACCTTTTGGTAAAGTTTTTCGAATTGACTTCTCTAGTTCTTTTGGCCCTTCTCGTTGTTTGATTGCTGGATCTTCTTCGGAGCTCTGGAAGTGGCATAGGAGGTTAGGTCATTTGAGTTTTGATCTGCTGGTCAGGTTAAGCTCTATGGACCTCATCCGAGGATTGCCCAAGCTTAAAATGGAGAAGGATCTAGTTTGTCATCCCTGTCGTCATGGGAAAATGGTTGCCGCTTCTCACTCACCTATGACTCAGGTGATGACTTCGTATCCAGGCGAGCTTTTACATTTGGACACTGTAGGTCCAGCTCGGCTACGCTCAGTCGGTGGGAAGTGGTATGCACTTGTGATTGTTGACGACTTTTCTCGATTCTCGTGGGTTTTCTTTTTGGAGTCTAAGGATGAAACTTTTCAATTTGTCCATGACCTGATTTTGAAGCTGAAGAATGAGAACAATGGTCGGATGCGAGCAATTCGCTCTGACAACGGCTCTGAGTTCAAGAACTCTCAGTTCGTCAGCTTCTGTGGTGATCAGGGTCTGGACCATCAGTTTTCCTCTCCTTACACACCCCCACAGAACGGCGTTGTGGAACGAAAGAACCGCACGCTAGTTGAGATGGCCAGGACGATGCTCGATGAGCACAGGACTCCTAGGCGTTTTTGGGCTGAAGCTATGAACACGGCTTGCTATCTGGCCAACCGCATTTTTCTTAGAGCTTACATTGGTAAGACATCATATGAGTTGCGTTTTGGCAGACAGCCCAAGGTGAGCCACTTGCGAGCATTTGGCTGCAAGTGCTTTGTGCTCAAGAAGGGAGGGCATTTGGACAAGTTTGAGTCTCGTTGCTGGGATGGTGTTTTTCTTGGTTATGCATTGCATTCTCGAGGCTTCCGTGTTTGGAACCTTGAATCCCAGCTGCTTGTCGAGACGTGTGAGGTTTCATTCAATGAGTCCTTGCCTTCTTTGAATCCTTCTTTTGAGCTTTCTGGTGATGATGAGCTCGGAGAGTCCATCTTCGAGGAAGATGAGGATACTCCAGCTGCTGTTGAGGGTGGGCCTTCTGCATCCCCCGCAGAGCCCACACCTTCTGTGACTTCGACTGATGATGAGGGCGGACCTCTGATCACTTCTTCCACTTCGATCGAGCCCCCTCAGTCAAGTCCAGAGGTGCCAGCTGCTGACTCCGGTGAGGTGACTTCAGATCACCAGGGAACCCGAGCAGTTCAGCGTGACCACCCCTCAGAGCTCATCATAGGTGATTTGACTGAGAGGACTTTGCGTTCTTCTGCCTCTCTCGCTGTGTTTGCTGAATCTGCGTTTGTTGCATCTTTTGAGCCCAGAGACATTTCTCATGCTCTTTCTGATTCTAATTGGATTAATGCTATGCAAGAAGAGCTTGAGAATTTTGTCCGCAATCGGGTTTGGACACTAGTTGAGCCGCCACCAGGATGCAACCCCATAGGCACCAAGTGGGTATTCAAGAACAAACAAGGTGAAGATGGGGTTGTGGTGCGCAACAAGGCTCGATTAGTTTCCCAGGGTTATTGCCAGAAAGAAGGTATTGACTTTGAAGAAACCTTCGCTCCTGTTGCCCGTCTTGAGTCCATTCGCATTCTTTTAGCTTTTGCCGCTTCGAAGGGTTTTAAGCTTTTTCAAATGGACGTTAAGAGTGCTTTTCTGAACGGGTACATAGAAGAGGAGGTTTATGTTAGGCAACCTGTAACACCCCAGAAATTAAAAGAAATAAAATAAAAAGAAAAGTATTATTTAATCATTTTTGGATTAATTATTAAAGGGAAATTCACAAAAGGACCCAAATAAAGCCAAACAGGGAGAAATACTCAAAATTTGGACTTGAAAATTTTATGAGATGAACTAGAGACCAAACTATAATTTTAGGAATTTTTACAAATTTTTATCAACAGTGGTTCAACCCTTAATCAAATAAATGAATTACTGGAATTATTTTAAATCGGAAAAGAATTAAAATGCTTATTGGGCCCCAACCCCGAAACCTCCCTCAGCCCGGCCCAGCCCAACCATGAGCCACTGACCGGTGGGACCCGCCTGTCGGCGCGTTCCCCCACCTCTCTCTCCCGCCCGCGCCCGCTTGGCCCCACGTGTCAGCCCCCGTGCGCTTGCCTTCGCCCACTGACCGCTCGGCCCCGCCTGTCGGCCCTTTCCTTTCCCGTTCGCCCACTGACAGGTGGAGCCCACCTGTCAGGTGCTTCGTCTCCGATGGAAGGGGATCGCCCCCTTCCTTCCCCGGCGATCTCCTTCTGTCTTCTCACCGCCGGCCACCGGATCGCCTCGGATCTCCCTCCGATCGCCTTCCCTGGTTGCCACTGCCTCCTTTCCATCCATAGCAACGCGTTTTTACGCTTTAGGAAAGCTACCCGGAGCTTTTGGTAAGGGATCGCCGGAGCTCGCGGGATCCCCTCGGTTCCCTGCCATCCTGACGCCGGCGACCCCCTATAAAAACCCTTCTGGTCACCGCACTCACCCCACAACGCCGTAGCCCAAGCCTTAGCCCTCCAGAGCGCCTCTGCCAATTTTGCGAGCCGTCTCGGACCCCCGCCGCCGTCGCCGCTGCCACCGTCGGGTCCGTCGTCGACCACCCCACCTCGTCCACCCCTCCGTTGGCTGTGGACACCGCCGGACCGCCGTCGCCGTCGAGCACCCGTACGCCCTCCGTCGTCTACGCTCGCCGCCGGTCACCTCCAAGCCCCCATCATCGTCGCCGAAGGTATCATCGTAATCCCCTTTTCCTCCGCATTCCATTTTGACTGTTAGCCAGGCTCCTAGGCCCTCGCCGCCGCCGTCGCAGGCACACCTGAGCCCGCCGTCGCCGGAGACGAAGGGGGGTACTCGCCCCTTACGCCGTGCCGTGCCGGATCGCGCCTCGGCCGCTCGATCACGATCGGAGGGCTAGGATTAAATCCCTCCGGGACTTAATCTAGGCCCTCGGATCTGGTCAAAGGGGTACGGGGCGATCGCAGCCGTCGATCATGACTTAAAACGCTGGATCGATCTCGTGCGTCCACGTCATAACCCTTCGCACGTTTTAATCTGGACCGTCCATTTTCACTTACGCCTCCCGCCTCGCGTCTGACCGCCAGATCCAGATCCGACGGCTCTGGATCAACCGGTCCACGCGCACAGTAGCCAGTCCACCGTGAGCCTGGTTCACCATGGACCAGAACCCATTTCTGGTTTAAAATAAAATTCAGAAAATAGTTTAAACTTCAAAAATTCATATCTTGCTCATTTTAACTCCAAATTTCACCATTCAAATTTTGTTAGAACCAGAATATTATTCTCTACACATTAATGCCATAAAAACAGTATGTTTCTGTTGCCCAAAATATTATTAATAAATAAATGAATAAAAATCCCTTAGGGTTAAAAATAATAATACAGAAAATAAATTGGGAAAAATCCTAAAATATTAAACCTTACTGTTTTATACAAAACTCAGAATATTAAAATATTACTTCACATAAAAACACCCACAAACTATGTATGTTCTTATATTTAGTGAATTTTATCTGTTTATTGAATGTATTATTTATTTTTCCGTAACGAGAAGACTACGAGTTCGTCGAGGAGCAGGAGTTCTACCCCGAGGTTCCTCCTTCACCCTTTGCTGATCAAGGCAAGTCATCGACCACCTCTGTGGAAACAGTTGATCATATTTGAGCCCATGTTTTAATAAATTATCGCTATAACCCATAGGATAAATATTGCATTAGTCAAACATCAAGCCCTACACTTATATTTATTAGATCCCCTTCCTTGTGTGCAAACCCAAGCCATGCTTATTGAGCCTCAACTCCTTGTCACTCTACAAATAATATATTAGCTAGTGCCCAATGTACCGGCACAACTGCTATAGGATATAAAGAATGAGTCGTAGGATAGATGGATTCTGGTATATGAAATACCCCGTTATCCTTGTCTCTGGACTCTGTTGGAGTTAGGTATGTTATAAGTATGGTGGGTTCCGGGTGCAAGCTCGGGTTTTGGTATGTCGCACCCGGGGCACTATAAGGACCGGTCTGCGGGATCTGTTGCAAAGCATTTCCGTACCAACCACAAGTCTAATGGGTAAGTCCTAACTGGAAGTGTGGAACACTCCGTCTCACGGCACCATAGTGGAGGGGGCAAGGGGCTAGCCCTCAGGGCGCCTTGTACCGACGATGGCTCAAGGAGGGGTATTGTGGAAACTCGACATGGCGAGACACGGTACGAAACCTATAAGAGGGTGCTGTTGAGTCGGGGGAGACCATATGGAAGGTTTTGGCACGAGTTCCCGAGAAATGGGTCATCTCGTTACACTTTGGTGTAAGTGATGAGTGCGTGCCTTGTGGGTACAGTGGTACATCTCTGATCAGAGTAATTCAATCTTTTCGAAAAGCCGAGCCCACGGTCAAGGGCGGGTTGTGTGACTACTCGCAGTTAGTTTACAATTGTTTGAATGGATGAGTTATTCATGGCATGTAAGGACTGTTGTGCGAGGAGGTGAAACGTACTCCTCGAGTTAGAAGATGATGATGCATTCACATGTTTACTTTTCTGTACTAATAAATTGCACATAAAATGCCTTACAAATATGCTGCTTCCGCCAAACTAGCCACTATCTCCCTTGTTATTATCTTGCATTATATTTGCATTCGGTGGCTTGCTGAGTACATCTGTACTCACCCCGTTGACTTACACCATCAGAGCCCGTCTACTACGAGGAGGATGAAGGTCTGGAGTAGCGACCCAGTCAAGGCGAGACTGGAAGGAGGCGTTCATCTAGGACCCTTGTTTTATTAGTTTCTCTTCATTTTCATTCACTTTTGTACTAATGCGGTCTACGAACCGTGAATGATTGCCCGTATTGTACGTGGTCGCTTTATGAACGTCTTGGTTTATTGATTTTCTTTGGAATTTCAATAAAGGTCCTGATTTATTAAATCGGGGCGCGACAAGATGGTATCAGAGCCGACTTGACTGTAGGAAGCCAAGCAGACCTGACCTTAGGACTTATACTTACTATATTTTATTACCAACACTGCTTATCCTCTCATCTTCCAAGGTTTTCACAAAATCTTCTCTCTTTTGTAGATGCCGGTTCACACCATGAGCGGGACCCTTCGTGACGAGGCCGGATTCATCCGCGAGCTTCGCGTGCTCGTCGACTTTTTGGGGTTTCCCCATGAGCCTGCGTTCCACGGGATCTTTCCCGATGCGAACGAGAGCTACTGCGAGGTCACGGTTGTGATCCGCCCCTCCTCCACGCAGCCACCCTTCTACACCCATGGAGTTGGAGGACCTTCATTCGTGGTGGCCAGCCAGCGAGCCGCTCTTCAGTCCCTCGCCGAGCTTCGACTGGTGTACGACTGCCACCTCCGCGACACCGTCTACCGCTTCATGCCCATGCGCACACCCGGGAGTCACCGCAGCATCTACATCAGCCCCCTCACGCAAAGCAACTCCGCCATCACCCGCACGATGAGACTTTTGGAGGCCATGGACAACCTCCACACAGAGGCCGTTCTTGATGCCGACAGCCAGCACGACACCATCGACTTCTACCGCCACACATCAGAGAACCTGACCCGGGAGAATGCTGAGCTCCGTCGACAGCTTGAGCAGAACCCCCTGTTGACCCTCGAGGTGGAGGAGTTGAGGCGTCAGAACGAGCTCCTACGCCAGGGCGCCATGGTCCATACCCAGCTCCGCCAGCAGCTCAAAGACTTGAAGAAGGACCTAGAGGAGATCGCACCTCTTCCGCCTCGCAGGAAGAAACCCCTTCGGATCCCCACTGTGAGGCCCAAGAGGATCTCCCGCAGCGCACCACCCGCCGGACCATCCAGTTCCTCGACCCCGACCGTCTCCCACGAGCCCGAGATCGAGCCGTCCCCCGAGCTACTGTAGACGTAGTTACGGTTGATTGTTATTTTCATTTTTGCTTGCTTGTATTAGCATTCATGCCAAAACATAAGGCATGAATGAAGAATTAAATAAATGTAACCGCAAGAACGGTACCCTTTTGAAATAAAATATAAAGAAGTTCACCAAAATAAATGTGTATACGTTGAAAATTCCAGGATGACCAACACTCAGGGTTCAGACGCTCCTCAGAACGGAGGAGATAGTGGCAACCTGCCACAATGGGGAGCCACCGGGCAAAGGCAGGCCCCGGTTGCCAACCACCCCACCTTGGCTGAGATGATGGCCACTCAGAACCAGTTGGTTGCTGCCCTATTGAACCAGATGCAGCAGCAGCAACAGCAGATGCAAGAACAGCAGGCGCATCTTTTCCGCCTCCACCAACAGCCCGAGCTACCACGACCTGCCACACCAGCTCCCGCTCCCGCGTTACAGCTCTCGGAGTTCCTCCGAGTCCGCCCACCAACCTTCTCGAGCACCACCAACCCCATGGAGGCTGGGGATTGGTTGCGGGCTATCGAGAAGAAGCTCGACCTTCTGACCTGCACCGAGCAGGAGAGGGTGGCCTTCGCCACCCACCAGCTTCATGGTCCCGCCGCAGAATGGTGGGACAATCACCGCGAGACTCTACCCGAGGGCCACACCCACACTTGGGCAGAGTTCTCGGCCGCCTTTCGTGCCGCCCACATTCCCGACGGCATCGTTGCCCAGAAGCAACAAGAATTCCGAGATCTGCAGCAGGGGAGCAGATCTGTCACTGAGTATCTGCACGAGTTCAACCGTCTGGCCAGGTACGCACCAGAGGAGGTCCGTACGGATGCGGCCAGACAGGCCAAGTTCCTTAGGGGACTGAAGGACGAGTTGTCCCTACAACTCATCTCTGGAGACTTCGCCAACTTCCAAAAGTTGGTGAACAAAGCCATCATGCAGGAGACCCAGCAAAACAAGGTCGACCTGAAGAAGAAGCGCATGATTGCCTTCAGGCAAAACCAGGGTATGGCCCAAAGACCCCGTTTTGCTCCACCTCCACCAGCACAGCAGTACCACCCCCGCCCAGTGTATCGTCCGGCGCCACCAGCCGCCAATGCTGGAGCCAGCCAACCTCGTCCCGCTCCCGTCCCACCAACTGCCCCAGCTGCCCCGGCAAAGAAGGCAGAGATCCTGCGCGATAAGCACGGCAAGCCCGTGGTATGCTTCAACTGCCGTCAGGAGGGGCATTACTCCAATTCTTGCCCCCATCCTAAGCGCGTCCAAGGAGTTGCCGCGAACCCCGCCGTCCGTGCCCGAGTCAATCACGTCACCGCTGAAGAAGCTCAGGCCGCACCAGAGATAGTGATGGGTAAGTTCTTGGTACATTCAACACTTGCAGTGGTTTTATTTGACACTGGAGCTACGCACTCCTTCATATCAACTGATGTCGTGGAAAAGAACAATCTAAACACCGAAGATCTACCTAGAGCCGTACAAATAGCCACCCTGGGAAAACAAACTCTAGCCCTAACATATAGCCCAAAGGTATGGATAGATATCCACGACACCATATTCTGGGCCGACCCCATCCTAATAGAATGCCAAGGCCTAGATCTCATTCTAGGAATGGATTGGTTAAATAAATACCAAGGTGTGATAGAATGTGCCCAGAGAAAAGTGACTGTGACCAGCGAAGAAGGGACTGCCGTCACGTTTCAGATTCCAAGACTAAAGATCAGAAGACCAAGACTGCATCAGATTACCTTAGAAGAAATACCGATAGTCTGTGAGTACCCGGACGTGTTTCCAGAGGATTTACCAGGAATGCCACCCAGGAGGGACATCGAGTTCAGGATTGACTTGGTACCTAGAACCACCCCTATTTACAAGCGTCCATACCGGATGGCCGCCAATGAATTAGCTGAGATGAAGCAACAGTTGGAGGATCTTGAGAAGAAAGGCTATATCAGACCAAGCACATCACCGTGGGGTGCCCCCGTCATCTTCGTCGAGAAGAAAGAAGACAAGGCAAAGCGTATGTGTGTGGATTATCGCGCCTTGAATGAGGTAACAATCAAGAATAAGTACCCGTTGCCTCGGATCGATGATCTCTTCGACCAGCTCAAAGGAGCTACGATATTCTCAAAGATCGACCTGCGGTCCGGTTACCATCAGTTGAGGATTCGAGAAGAGGATATACCCAAGACTGCCTTCACCACCCGTTATGGATTATATGAGTGTACGGTTATGTCCTTTGGATTGACCAACGCCCCTGCATTCTTCATGAATATGATGAATAAAGTGTTCATGGAGTATTTGGACAAGTTCATCGTGGTCTTCATAGACGACATCCTCATTTATTCCAAGGACCAGAAGGAGCACGAGACTCACCTCCGGTTAACCTTAGGAAAGTTAAGGGAACACCAATTGTATGCCAAGTACAGCAAATGCAAGTTTTGGATGGCAGAAGTAAAGTTCCTTGGACACATCATCTCTGCGCAAGGAATCGCAGTAGACCCTGCCACCGTAGAAGCAGTTACGGATTGGCTGCCACCCACGAGCGTATCTGAGATACGAAGTTTTCTGGGATTGGCCGGATATTACCGAAGATTCATCGAGAATTTTTCTAAGATAGCCAAGCCAATGACCAAGTTGTTGCAGAAAGGAGAGAAGTTCGAATGGACTCCTGAATGCGAGGAAAGTTTCCGCACCCTCAAGACTCGTTTGGTGTCTGCACCTATACTGACCCTACCGGATATCCGCAAAGACTTCCATGTCTATTGCGACGCATCTCGACAAGGATTGGGATGTGTTCTTATGCAAGATGGGAAGGTTATCTCGTATGCCTCCCGTCAGTTGAGACCGCATGAGTTGAATTATCCGACCCATGATTTGGAATTAGCCGCCGTAGTGCATGCCCTCAAGATTTGGAGGCACTATTTGGTTGGGAATCGTTGCGAGATCTTTACGGATCACAAGAGTTTGAAGTATATCTTCACACAGCCTGACCTCAATCTGAGGCAAAGACGATGGTTGGAACTAATCAAGGACTATGACTTAGGTATTCACTACCACCCCGGAAAAGCAAATGTGGTAGCTGATGCCTTAAGTCGCAAGGGATATTGCACAGCCATGATGATTCAAGAACGCGCACCCTTGTTATGTAAGGAGATGGAAAAGTTGAATCTTGGATTGACCACCAGAGCATATCTAGCCACCTTGGAAACCCAGCCTATTCTATTTGAGCAGATCCGTGAAGCTCAGATGGAGGACCCGGATATAGCTGCCATTAGGAAGAACATGAGACAAGGAAAAGCCCCCGGATTTTCAGAAGACGAAAATGGCACCATTTGGTTTGGAACCCGGATATGTGTGCCAGATAAACCAGAGATAAAGACCCTTATCCTGAGAGAAGCCCATGAGACATTGTACTCCATTCATCCCGGCAGTACCAAGATGTACCAGGATCTGAAGGAACGTTATTGGTGGGTTAGCATGAAAAGAGAGATTGCCCAGTTCGTCGCCGAATGTGACACCTGCAGAAGAGTAAAGGCTGAACATCAGAGACCTGCAGGATTGTTACAGCCACTTAAAGTGCCTGAGTGGAAGTGGGAAGAGATTGGTATGGATTTCATCACCAGATTACCAAAGACCCAACTTGGGTATGATTCTATATGGGTGATCATTGATCGGCTTACAAAAGTAGCTCATTTCATAGCCGTCAAGACGACCTTTAGTGGCCCTAAGCTTGCAGAGCTATATATGGCCCGGATTGTATGTCTTCACGGAGTGCCCAAGAAGATAGTGTCTGACCGAGGAAGTCAGTTTACCTCTCATTTTTGGAAGAACCTCCAAGAGGAGATGGGCACGAGATTGAATTTCAGTACCGCCTACCATCCTCAGACAGATGGACAAACGGAGAGGGTAAATCAGATACTAGAGGATATGCTTCGAGCATGTGTTTTGGATTTTGGAGCCACTTGGGATAAGAGCTTGCCGTACGCTGAGTTTTCATACAACAACAGCTATCAAGCCAGCCTTCAGATGTCTCCTTTTGAAGCACTATATGGACGTAAGTGCAGAACGCCCCTACTTTGGGACCAAACCGGTGAATCCCAAGTTTTCGGAACGGACATTCTTCGTGAAGCTGAAGAGAAGGTACGGATCATCAGAGACCGACTCAAGACAGCCCAATCACGACAGAAGAGCTACGCAGACAATCGCCGCCGAGACTTAGCCTTTGAAGAAGGAGAGCATGTCTACCTTCGGGTTACACCCCTCCGTGGTACTCAACGGTTTAACATGAGAGGAAAGTTGGCCCCTCGATATGTTGGACCATTCCCCATTATCCGACGCCAAGGCGAAGTAGCTTATCAGTTGGAGCTACCACCCTCGTTGGCTGGAGTGCACGATGTATTCCACGTATCTCAACTCAAGAAGTGTCTCCGCGTCCCCACAGAGCAAGTGGACCTTCAGCAGTTGGATGTCCAAGAAGATCTGACCTATGTGGAAAAGCCGGTCAAGATATTGGAAGTCAAAGAAAGAACCACCAAGAGTCGAGTAATCCGCTTCTGCAAAGTGCAGTGGAGCAATCATCCGGTAGAGGAAGCTACATGGGAAAAAGAAGATGAACTCAAGGCACAGCATCCTGAGCTATTCGAGGATTGATCCGAATCTAGAGGACGAGATTCTCTGTAAGGGGGATAGGATTGTAACACCCCAGAAATTAAAAGAAATAAAATAAAAGAAAAGTATTATTTAATCATTTTTGGATTAATTATTAAAGGGAAATTCACAAAAGGACCCAAATAAAGCCAAACAGGGAGAAATACTCAAAATTTGGACTTGAAAATTTTATGAGATGAACTAGAGACCAAACTATAATTTTAGGAATTTTTACAAATTTTTATCAACAGTGGTTCAACCCTTAATCAAATAAATGAATTACTGGAATTATTTTAAATCTGAAAAGAATTAAAATGCTTATTGGGCCCCAACCCCGAAACCTCCCTCAGCCCGGCCCAGCCCAACCATGAGCCACTGACCGGTGGGACCCGCCTGTCGGCGCGTTCCCCCGCCTCTCTCTCCCGCCCGCGCCCGCTTGGCCCCACGTGTCAGCCCCCGTGCGCTTGCCTTCGCCCACTGACCGCTCGGCCCCGCCTGTCGGCCCTTTCCTTTCCCGTTCGCCCACTGACAGGTGGAGCCCACCTGTCAGGTGCTTCGTCTCCGATGGAAGGGGATCGCCCCCTTCCTTCCCCGGCGATATCCTTCTGTCTTCTCACCGCCGGCCACCGGATCGCCTCGGATCTCCCTCCAATCGCCTTCCCTGGTCGCCACCGCCTCCTTTCCATCCATAGCAACGCGTTTTTACGCTTTAGGAAAGCTACCCGGAGCTTTTGGTAAGGGATCGCCGGAGCTCGCGGGATCCCCTCGGTTCCCTGCCATCCTGACGCCGGCGACCCCCTATAAAAACCCTTCTGGTCACCGCACTCACCCCACAACGCCGTAGCCCAAGCCTTAGCCCTCCAGAGCGCCTCTGCCAATTTTGCGAGCTCCTCCCCTGCTTCAACTCCGGCAAGCCTTCGCCGTCGTCTCGGACCCCCGCCGCCCTAGCCGCCGCCACCGTCGGGTCCGTCGTCGACCACCCCACCTCGTCCACCCCTCCGTTGGCCGTGGACACCGCCGGACCGCCGTCGCCGTCGAGCACCCGTACGCCCTCCGTCGTCTACGCTCGCCGCCGGTCACCTCCAAGCCCCCATCATCGTCGCCGAAGGTATCATCGTAATCCCCTTTTCCTCCGCATTCCATTTTGACCGTTAGCCAGGCTCCTAGGCCCTCGCCGCCGCCGTCGCAGGCACACCCGAGCCCGCCGTCGCCGGAGACGAAGGGGGGTACTCGCCCCTTACGCCGTGCCGTGCCGGATCGCGCCTCGGCCGCTCGATCACGATCGGAGGGCTAGGATTAAATCCCTCCGGGACTTAATCTAGGCCCTCGGATCTGGTCAAAGGGTACGGGGCGATCGCAGCCGTCGATCATGACTTAAAACGCTGGATCGATCTCGTGCGTCCACGTCATAACCCTTCGCACGTTTTAATCTGGACCGTCCATTTTCACTTACGCCTCCCGCCTCGCGTCTGACCGCCAGATCCAGATCCGACGGCTCTGGATCAACCGGTCCACGCGCACAGTAGCCAGTCCACCGTGAGCCTGGTTCACCGTGGACCAAAACCCATTTCTGGTTTAAAATAAAATTCAGAAAATAGTTTAAACTTCAAAAATTCATATCTTGCTCATTTTAACTCCAAATTTCACCATTCAAATTTTGTTAGAACCAGAATATTATTCTCTACACATTAATGCCATAAAAACAGTATGTTTCTGTTGCCCAAAATATTATTAATAAATAAATGAATAAAAATCCCTTAGGGTTAAAAATAATAATACCGAAAATAAATTGGGAAAAATCCTAAAATATTAAACCTTACTGTTTTATACAAAACTCAGAATATTAAAATATTACTTCACATAAAAACACCCACAAACTATGTATGTTCTTATATTTAGTGAATTTTATCTGTTTATTGAATGTATTATTTATTTTTCCGTAACGAGAAGACTACGAGTTCGTCGAGGAGCAGGAGTTCTACCCCGAGGTTCCTCCTTCACCCTTTGCTGATCAAGGCAAGTCATCGACCACCTCTGTGGAAACAGTTGATCATATTTGAGCCCATGTTTTAATAAATTATCGCTATAACCCATAGGATAAATATTGCATTAGTCAAACATCAAGCCCTACACTTATATTTATTAGATCCCCTTCCTTGTGTGCAAACCCAAGCCATGCTTATTGAGCCTCAACTCCTTGTCACTCTACAAATAATATATTAGCTAGTGCCCAATGTACCGGCACAACTGCTATAGGATATAAAGAATGAGTCGTAGGATAGATGGATTCTGGTATATGAAATACCCCGTTATCCTTGTCTCTGGACTCTGTTGGAGTTAGGTATGTTATAAGTATGGTGGGTTCCGGGTGCAAGCTCGGGTTTTGGTATGTCGCACCCGGGGCACTATAAGGACCGGTCTGCGGGATCTGTTGCAAAGCATTTCCGTACCAACCACAAGTCTAATGGGTAAGTCCTAACTGGAAGTGTGGAACACTCCGTCTCACGGCACCATAGTGGAGGGGGCAAGGGGCTAGCCCTCAGGGCGCCTTGTACCGACGATGGCTCAAGGGGGGGTATTGTGGAAACTCGACATGGCGAGACACGGTACGAAACCTATAAGAGGGTGCTGTTGAGTCGGGGGAAACCATATGGAAGGTTTTGGCACGAGTTCCCGAGAAATGGGTCATCTCGTTACACTTTGGTGTAAGTGATGAGTGCGTGCCTTGTGGGTACAGTGGTACATCTCTGATCAGAGTAATTCAATCTTTTCGAAAAGCCGAGCCCACGGTCAAGGGCGGGTTGTGTGACTACTCGCAGTTAGTTTACAATTGTTTGAATGAATGAGTTATTCATGGCATGTAAGGACTGTTGTGCGAGGAGGTGAAACGTACTCCTCGAGTTAGAAGATGATGATGCATTCACATGTTTACTTTTCTGTACTAATAAATTGCACATAAAATGCCTTACAAATATGCTGCTTCCGCCAAACTAGCCACTATCTCCCTTGTTATTATCTTGCATTATATTTGCATTCGGTGGCTTGCTGAGTACATCTGTACTCACCCCGTTGACTTACACCATCAGAGCCCGTCTACTACGAGGAGGATGAAGGTCTGGAGTAGCGACCCAGTCAAGGCGAGACTGGAAGGAGGCGTTCATCTAGGACCCTTGTTTTATTAGTTTCTCTTCATTTTCATTCACTTTTGTACTAATGCGGTCTACGAACCGTGAATGATTGCCCGTATTGTACGTGGTCGCTTTATGAACGTCTTGGTTTATTGATTTTCTTTGGAATTTCAATAAAGGTCCTGATTTATTAAATCGGGGCGCGACACAACCCCCCGGTTTTGAGAACCCTAAGTTTCCTCGACATGTTTTTAAATTGCACAAAGCTTTATACGGGTTGAAGCAAGCCCCCAGGGCTTGGTATGACCGGTTGAAGCAATTTTTGTTGGGAAAGGGCTTTGTGATGGGTTCTGTGGACAAAACTCTTTTCCTGCTCAGAGATGCTTCAGATTTTTTAGTTGCTCAGATTTACGTGGACGATATTATCTTTGGCGGTACTACTGATTCTCTTGTGTCCAAGTTTTCTGAGCAGATGCACAGTGAATTTGAGATGAGCCTCATGGGTGAGCTTAAGTACTTTTTAGGGCTCCAGATCAAGCAGACCAAGGACGGCACCTTCATCCACCAAGGTAAGTATACTCGTGACATGCTTAAGAAATTTGACTTTGGTGGTGAATTGAAGCCGCAGATGACCCCGATGGGTACTTCTGGGGGTCTGGACAAGGACGAGAGCGGTGTCAAGGTCAATGAGAGAGAATTTCGAGGGATGATCGGTTCGCTGTTGTACTTAACGGCAACAAGACCAGACATACAGTTCGCCGTGGGACTTTGCGCGCGTTTTCAGTCTTCACCGCGCGCGTCTCACCGACAGGCTGTCAAGCGCATTTTCAAGTATCTCACCTATGCGCCTGATCTTGGTCTTTATTATTCAGCATCATCATCACTTGATTTATCTGGCTTTTCGGACACCGACTTTGGTGGGTGCTGGTTGGATCGCAAGTCAACTTCCGGTACTTGCCAGTTTCTTGGTTCTTCCCTTGTATCTTGGTCTTCTCGAAAGCAATCTGGAGTTGCTCTTTCGACCACAGAGGCTGAGTACGTAGCTGCTGCTAACTGCTGCTCACAGTTGGTTTGGATGATTTCCACTCTACGAGACTTTGGGTTGTTCTTTCCTACCAGGGTTCCATTGTTTTGCGACAGCACGAGTGCTATTAGTGTAGGGAAAAACCCGTGTCTTCATTCAAAAACCAAACATATTGACGTGCGCTTTCACTTCTTGCGGGATCAATATGTGAAAGGTGTCATTGACCTTATTCATGTTGATACCCATCATCAGTTGGCTGACATTTTCACCAAACCCCTAGATCAGTCTACATTTGAGCGTTTACGAGGGGATTTGGGTGTTGTGTATCCTTTCTAGGATATTTTGCGTCAGTTTTCTTTCTTATTTACTCTTTTCTTGAGTCCTTTTGTGTGTGTTCATATCATACATATTCACATATCACACTTTTGAGCCTGCTTCTGTTATATGATTGAACTGCTTTACTTATTCTAGCTGGTACATGCTTTTGATTACATGTCGATGATCATGCTTTGGTTCAGTTCACTTGATATATCTGATATCTGTCATGTGCATGGCTTTTACGCTTTCAACTTGAAAAATGATCACCTTTGCTTCTGGTAGCTAGCATGTGTAGGCTGAGTGCTTTTGCTATCTGTTACATGCCTTGTAGCCAGTTCATCACATAGATGCAGATATGCAACTTGGACATCTTTATGCTTTAACATGGAAAATGTGCTATAAAAATAATAAAAATTACAATTGAATGAAAATTCCATTCCTTTTTATGCTTAAGTTGAAAAGATCCAAGTGGGTTTGCTTTGTCACATTATATTGTTCTGGACTGCTTACCATAGCACTTTGGTATGAACTAGGACAGTGTAGTGTATGCCAAGACCAATGTCTTAAGCTTCTGATGGTCCAGTTCTGGCCTAGGCTTGACTTGGTCGGTTAGCATAAGGTTTGACATGCAAATAACCCTTGGCACACATGACAAAGGAAAATGAAAAAGGCTGAACTTTACAAAGGATAACAAGTTTGCTGAAGCACTTTGTTTTGAACAATGCTTATCTTGGTCGATATCAGTTAGCTTCTGCATCTCATGCTTTACCTTGCTTGTTTACTAGAAAATGTGGTGATGCTTTTATTTGCAAAAACTGAAAAATGCGTGCTAAATGACTTTCTTTAGATATCATCTGTTGCACTGATCATGCCATGTGTCTTAGACATTATTTCTTTTGCTATACCTGTTAGATACTGTATTTGCAGTCACTCATATTTGAGAAACATGCTTTCTTCACTCCACCTGCACCCCAATTGCATTCACTGCATATTTTGAGGGGGAGTTACTTTTCAGGGGGAGTCTGTGTCTCTTTTTGAGTGCTTGATGAGTTCACTTGTCAACAAGGGGGAGAAAATTTGGGATCAGAATTTAAGGGGGAGTTCTTACTCTGTTGATATCCTTGTTGTTCTGAAATCGCACTCATTTTGAGCTTTTCTCATTTTTGGTTAACCATAATGACCGTTTCTTGCTTTTGTTTGGCTTTTGGTCATTAGGGTTAAACTTTTACCTTATTCTTCTTCTTCTTTGTTTTCTTGTATTTTGTTTTTGTGTTTCCACATTTGTTCGCAAGGTGTTGAAGAGCTGAGAATTGAGGAGTGTTGACAATGCACTCATCAAGGGGGAGATTGAGGAGCCATGCTGAATAGCGTGGGCCTCATGGCTCCAGAAGTGACGAGTCATTGTCAACGATAGTCAAAGAGGACTGAGGAAGAGAAGAGATCTGCTGTTTCATGGGCCGCGTGTGACTCAGGTACATGGGCAGCGAGCGACTATCGGGCAGAGAAGGCTGCGAAGTCGGGCTGGCCCAATCCGGGTGCATGGGCCAGAAGCAGTAGAAGACCCACTGGGCTGTTGACCAGGACTGACTCAGGTACACGGGCGGTGAGCGATTGACGGGCTGAGAGAGCTGCGGAGTCGGGCCGGCCCAATCCGGGTACCTGGTGCAAAGCTGGTGGAGGCTTTGTCAGTTTCGGCGTAAAACTGACAACCATTGATTCTGTATCCGACTGTCCAGAAGAGAAGCCGTAGTAGCTACGAAAACTTAGCTTCCGGATATGTCATCTGTAACTCTAGGCCCACAGTCAGTCAGTTGTGTCTGTAAAAATTCCTAAGGGCAGTAGAGTCTTTTCCTTTATTTTTGAGTCTGTAAAAACCCTAAGGGGCTGGTAAAATATTCCTAGTGTTGGGCTGCCTATAAATAGGACCCCAATCCCTAGGGTTTGGACTACCCTTTTGTGCTGAAATCAAATCCACCCTTTGGGTCACTTTGTCCCCCGTTTTCTCTCTCCTGTGTGCGTCGCCAGGACCTGTTCCTCCCCTGTTCGTGAGTTATTTTGGCTCTAATCTCTTGGATGCATTTAAGCCTTGGTCCCTGGTGAATTTATTGGTTGCATTTTGTTCGGTTTGGGGAGTTATTGCGCTGGCTACGTGCTGCTGTATTTATTTCATGAGAAGAAGCTTCTTCTGTTGCTTCTGTTCTTCACAAACTGAGTACTAGTTCTTGCTGTTGCAAGTAGTACTACTTTTCTTTAGCTACAGTAGTCTGTGCAGCTTTTCACCTTCCCTGCACTGCTTTTTGATCGAAGCTGACAGGTTCCAGAACCTTTTCTGGCTGTTTCTGGCGAAGCTACCTTCTCTGTTCGAAGCCCCCTCAGCTCCGTGAGGCAGGCTTCGATCTAACATCTTCAAAGGCTTCGCTCAATCTGCGAACTTCATTTTTTTTTTGTGTCTGAGTTGCTAGCTTCGAAGTTCTTCCTGTATGGACAACATCACATACTTCGAACAAGCATACTCCGAATCTATCTGTTCGAAGTGCACACTTCATTAGGCTTCGAAGTTGGATTCGAAGTTTGTCTTTTCTGATAGACTTCGCTTGGATTTCTTTGTGGCGTGTCAGCCTTCGTTTCTCCTTCCGAAGCTTTCCCTGTTCGAAGATAGAGTTTAGGCTTCGGATTTGCTTTTGTGTCACGTGACAGTCTTCGCTTCTTTGCACGAAGGTTGTCTGGTTGTGTGTTGTGGTCGAAGCTTTCTGTTCGAAGGTCGTGCTTCGAAGCTCTCAGTTCAAAGTTGTGTTCGAAGTTTTGTCTTCGAAGTGCTCACTTCGAAGCAGGCTCCGACTTTGTCACTTTGCTCCGAAGCTCTTGGTTCGAAGCTGTGTTCGAAGCCTTGTCTTCGAAGTACATACTTCGAACCAGGCTCCGGCACTGTTTTACTTCGCTCCGAAGTACACTTCGCCTCTTACCGCTTCGAACTAGGCTAGACAGTGACACCTTCGGCATTTCGGACAGACTCCGTCACCGACCTCCGAAGCAGACCTCGACGTGCGAAGGGGGCTTCGCCAAGTTCCGAACAGGAGACAAATTTGGACAGTAACTTCTTTTTTCATTTTATACATACTTAGATCATTTCATTGAGAAGTTTAGGCCTGTTACAAATTATTCATCTGCCTAGTTGCACCTCTTTAGTCTTTACACTGTTTATCATCAGTTGCTTCTAGGTTAGAAACCTTTAGACTTAGGCCTTCTGTTTATTTTCTGCTGCGTAGTCTTTTGAGGTGCGTTGGGTATTGGGATTAGGCCATTGATTCGAAAGAATTTTTTTTAAGGCGCCCATTCACCCCCCCCTCTGGTCGCTACTTTCGGTCCTACAGCAACACCCTAATTAAAGCAAATGAAACATTTGACAATTTCTAGTCTCCACATTAAGTCGGCGATAACTCTCTGTTCTGGTAGAATTATTGGATGGGGCCAGATCCATTGGAAAGATTATGAGGTAAGCGTTCCAATCTATGGTTGAACACATTTATTGGATTTAATATGCGGTTTCTATGAGCATTTTATTCCATACTGGTCACTTGAATCCGAAATGGCCTTCATTGAATTCATTGCTTGATTGATGGCTGTTGATGAAGTGCTGCTCCTTTGGCCACTCTTCAATGTTGTCATACCTAAGAACAATTAAATTATGGGGATCAGGTAGCAACTGATTTTCATGTGTAATGCTATTCTTATTTAGGAGCGAGTTCACTTGTTGATTTATTTGCTTTGCACGAGCACGAGTAATATTGCTCCTTCAAAATGATTTGGAATATCTTGGTCATTGGGGGAAGGAAATGTTGTTGATTCTAGGCTATCCGTATCATCATCGGAACATCCGAAGCAACAATTGCTCTCTGTGTCGAGACCAGAAATTAACCAGAACTTCCGATACTCACTATCGGAACTTCCGATCCATTGAATTTTCTTGGGCATAACCTTTAATCTCCCACTTGCACAAGAACCAATTCTGTGCATGTTTTAATCCATCCCCTTAAGTGTGTGACCTGATAGGTTAATACACTAACGACTGTTCACCGGAAACCATTTCCGACTCACTGATCAATAGCGGTACCTAGCAGCACATATTGACCCCCGAAAACATACAAAATCAAATTTCATGAACCTTTGATATACGCATGCAGCAGTATATTTACCATGCGTCGTCAGTCAAGCTTAAGCCGAGATACATGCCACCCTTGTTGGTTAACTTGACATTTCACTCGATCAATTATCAGATTCAAATCATGACTAACTCCTTAGTCATAGTGGTATGACCATGCACTTTTCCAATCCAATAGCTCGAGGGGACCAGAGACGACTCTCCCGTTATTAGGAGGGGTAAATTCTATCTTGACCGCTCACATCCCAAGACATGTTTCACAACACACCTGAAAACAACCCTTATTACTACCCTATTACGGAATAGAGTTAGGAAGCATCTAAGTGTGTTACTACATATTCTGGAATCAAATGACAATCTCAGGTTCCAGGACTCTGCAGGTACACCATTTGAGATGACAACTTTTGGCACATTACAATCTCAGCAGTATCTCAAGTGGGTCTATCCAACACCATGTTCACCAACATGTGTCCACATCACTAATTTTACATCTACATGTCTATGATCTGTGAAACACAATCATCAATCAGTCGGATGTACTAATCCATATATCATCACTATCCCACATGATGCCAAGATTAGGGACCCTTTTGAATAACATCGTCATAAAGCAAAAAGATTCACATAACAAGTCGTACTCATAAATTAAATGCAAATGATATTTATTCAAATAAAAAGATAACAATTATCCTCATACATTAGCATAGACTTTACTAGCATCTTCCACTAACAGATGACTTACTCATGCAAGTATCTAATACCCATGGAGCTCATATGCGCCTCATGCTTGGGCTGTGGAAGAGGCTTCGTCAATGGATCCACCATGTTCAAATCTGTGTGCACCTTGCAAATCTTCACATCACCTCTCTCAATGATCTCGTGGATCAAGTGATATCTCCAAAGTATATGTTTGGATTTCTGATGTGATCTAGGCTCCTTGGCTTGCACAATGGCACCACTATTATCACAATAGAGGTCCACTGGACTGGACGCACTAGGAACAACACCCAGCTCAGAAACAAACTTCTTGATCGAAACGGTCTCCTTCGCCATTTCTGAAGTAACGATATACTCAGCTTCTATTGTAGAATCGGACACCATCTCTTGCTTGGAACTCTTACAACTCACGATGTCTCCAATGAGGCAGAACACAAAGCCAGATTGCGATCGAGAATCATCTTTATCGGTCTGAAAGCTAGCATCCGTGTAACCACTTACAACGAACTCCTCTACACCAGCATAAACCAGGAACATTCCCTCAGTCCTTCTCAAGTACTTTAGGATACTCTTTACTATAGCCTAGTGACTTTCACCCGGGTTCGATTGGTACCTGCTCGTAACAATTAGATCATATGCCATATCTGGGCGTGTACACAGCATGACATACATGATGGATCCAATTACGGAGGCATACGGGATCACACTAATCTTCTCTAGCTCATCAGGTGTCACAACACATTGAGTCTTACTAAGAGAAATACCATGTTACATTGGTAGAAAACCCTTCTTAGAATTCTGCATTTTGAACCGTTACAAAGCCTTGTCAATGTATATACTTTGGCTTAATCCAATTAGCCATTTTGATCTATCTCTATAGATCTTTATACCCAAAATGTATGCTGCCTCTCCAAGATCTTTCATCGAAAACCAGTGAAGTCTTGACAAAATTTAACAAAGGAATGTTGTTTCCGATCAACAATATGTCATCCACATATAGGACCAAAAACACAAGTGAGCTCCCACTAGACTTTTTGTAAACACAAGGCTCTTCTTCGTTCTTGATGAAGCCAAACCATTTGACTACCTCATCAAAACGAAGATTCCAACTCCGAGAAGCTTGCTTCAATCCATAAATGGACTTTAGCAACTTACAAAATTTCCTAGCATTTCCCGGACCATCAAGACATTCAGGCTGTGTCATGTACACATACTCACTTAGCTTTCCATTCAGGAAAGCCGTCTTGACATCCATTTGCCATATCTCATAATCATAAAATGCGACAATAGCTAGGATGGTCCGAATAGACTTAAGCATAGTGACGGGCGAAAACAATTCATCATAATCAACACCTTGAATCTGTTTGAATCCTTTCGCCACCAATCGTGCCTTATAGATGTGAACATTTCCATCAACGTCTATCTTTTTCTTGAAGATCCATTTATACTCAATAGTTTTTACACCATCAGGTGGATCAACCAAGTTCCAAACTTATTTGACACGCATGAACTCCAACTCGGATCTAATGGCTCTAAGCCATTTCTTAGATTCTGGTCCCATCACTACTTCGACATAGGTATTTGGTTCGTCGTTGTCCAACAACAACACGTCACGATGATTAGTGGTCAAGAACATGTACCTCTATGGCGCATGGACTACTCTCCTAGACCTCCGTGGGGCTGGCGCATCCATAACATGATCTGCAACAGCTTGCCCCTCCTGCTCTGGCTCAGTAGGATCTAGAACACTTTCTAGTGTCTCTCGAATCTCTTCGAGATGCATAGTCCCCCCACTAACTCCTTTTGAGAGAAACTCTTTCTCAAGGAACACAACATTTTGAGCGACAAACACGTTGCCCTCCTCTCTATTATAGAAATAGTATCCTTTGTTTTCCTAGGATACCCCACAAAGAAGCACTTGTCAGACTTAGGACTAAGCTTGCCAGACGTCATACGTTTGACAGACGCCTCACATCCCCAAATCTTTAGAAAAGACAAACTAGGACGCCTCCTAGACCACATATCATATGACATCTTCTCTACTGACTTAGATGAAACTCTATTAATCATGAAAGCTGTGATTTCTAGAGAGTCACCCCAAAAAGATAATAGAAGATCAGTGTGACTCATCATGAACCGCACCATGTCAAACAAAGTGTGATTTCTCCTCTCGCACACCCCATTCCATTGGGGCGTGCCGGGTGGAGTCAGCTATGGAACAATTCCACACTACTTCAGATGATCACTAAACTCATGGCTCAAATATTCACCCCCATGATTCGATCGTAGAAATTTAATTGTCTTGTCCGTAAGATTTTGTACCTCATTCTAGAACTCCTTGAACTTTTCGAAGGATTCCCACTTATGCCTCATTAAGTAGACATAGCCATAGCTACTAAAGTCATCGGTAAAAGTGATAAAGTACTAAAATCCTTTCCTAGCCGTGTGACTCATTGGTCCAAACATCAGTATGTACTAGGACCAAAAGCTCACTCGCCCTCTCACTCTGTCCAGTGAAAGGAGAATTTGTCATTTTGCCAAGTAAATAAGACTCGCATGTGTCATATGATTCAAAACCAAATGACTCCAAAAGTCCATCACTATGGAGCTTCTATACACGCTTCTCATTTATATGACCTAAACGACAATGCCAGACGTAGGTGAGATTCAAATCATTGAGTTGTTGTTTCTTAGTACTAATGTTATAAACGTGTGCATCGTCAAGACTTAGAATATATAATCCATTCACTAATGGTCAAACACCATAGAGCATGCCATTCGAAAATATTGAAAAACTCTTGTTCTTTATTACGCATTCAAAACCATCTTCCTCTAAACATGAAGAAGAGATAATGTTTTTGCCTAAGGCGGGAATGAAGTAACAATTATTTAACTCCAAAACTAATCCTAATGGTAGTGACAAAGAATAAATGCCAACGACCAACGCTGCAACCTTTGCACCATTGCCGACGCGAATATCCAGTTCACCTATTGCACCCTTTCTTGACCTACTCAGTCCTTGCAACGATTTACAAGTGTGAATTATCGAACCGGTATCAAATACCCATGAATCACTTGGACGAGTTGCAAGATTAATTTCAATAACATCTGAACCACATAAAAGTTGTTCCAAAAAGAATCAATCACAAAATAAACAGTAAAGTGTTCATAACAGTCAGTGCCATGATCTACAAAAGATTAAATGCAATGTTCAGTACTATGCAATGTTTATCTTCTATCCAATAAAAGATGTCCCACTATCTAAACCAGTCACTTTCCCTCTCATGACTAATAGTGGTGCAAGATCCATGGTCACGCTATCTCCTAGTGAGCTTTGGCATCACTACTAGAAGTTAGCTGACATAGGTAAACAACTCCTTGCTAATCACATCGTATGCGACTCTTGTCGTTGGAGAAGCATCCAATGCTCGACCCCAACTCCTATGCTCTAAGGGTGTTCTGACGGAGGGGCTTAGTGCAGGGGTTCTTGCGACATAGATGAACACCTTGACTCCTACAAAACACAAGAAACTAATGGAAATTCGGCCTAGGGACCGAATCACCGGTAAAAACCGATAAAAACGATAAAAACTCGTACGAGGGTGAAATGAAAGGTTTTTGGATCAAACTCACAAAGAACTTGCAATCACGTGGCGAAGTATGGACAATTTTCTGACCAAATTGACAATGGGCTACTGCTAGGAGTAAAGTAATACTAGGGCAAAAGATAGATTGAAAAGTAAAGGTACGATTCAAAAGTAGAGTTTTGAGTTGATCTGTGGAGATACCCTTTGAATCGGCCTCACCCCTTTATTTATAGGGGCTAGTCTCATGTTCCCCGACTCCTAGACTAAGTAGGATCCGGCCAAAAGTGGTTAGGATTTGTTTATAGATAAAAACAACCTGGAATCAAACTCTATCTCTAATTCTAGACTTGGGCCGGTCTAGCCGGTCGGACTGGCCTACCATGGGTGGTTGGACCAGCCTGTGCCAAGGAAGGCATATTTTTAGCCCAAATTACCAAAACTTGATATTTCGACAATTTTGACCATTAATGCAAAATTTGGGTGTCAACACATGCCCCTGCCTTTTAGCAAACTTTAGTGTGCTAAAAGCACATCGAGCCACGGGCGGTATTTCCCATACTCCTTATTTGTTCACCTACTATAAATCATCCATGACTTGGAATTTGTGAACTCTCGAGGATGATTTGCATAACTCAATATAAATTCACGAACCAGGGGACTATGTGTTGAATTTCTATATCAACTCGGCCTTTAGTATTCTTATTAGTTTTGACCCCCTGTCCTTGTGGGATCTATTCTTTACTCAACGAGGCTAGAAGCTAGTTCTTTAACCAAATTCGGTCTCCACACCTATCATGGTCCTGCTAAAGCTTTGGATTCATTGAGCAAATTACCCTTGAACTCTTCGGCCTTCTTCTCTTTAATATGTTCGGCCCAAAGATGTTGTAGGCGTCTCTTTTGAGAATTGCTCATTCCTGGAGGTGCCCACGAATGTAGCGGCTTCGATCCCGGGGCCACAAATTTACTCTTGGAATTTTCGGCCGAATGAGAAGTACCTGAATTGGCCTCGACAATTTTGCACTTATCATGACTGTCTCCCTGTACGCTGTCGGTCACACCGGCCTCATGGGGCCGGTCAGACCGGATGGTGTCGGGAATCTGACAAAGGGCGGTCCGATCGGCCGTAGTAGGCCGGCCAGACCGGTGCACCAAGCCCGGTCGGACCGGCCCTAGGGCGGCGGTCGGACCAATAGTGGTACTTTTGATGGTATCCACCGGGTTGCCTCCATCTCTCTTCGGAATGACTTCTTCAGGGATTGGGATGTTGCAGAAACCTGTTTTAATAACGACGTCCGCCTCATTGTGTTTATTGCTGTTGTTCCTTTCCTTCACCCTTGAAGACTTAGGCCAATTCCTTGTGTCAATACGACCATCACTATGATTATGCCTTTGCCTCTTTACCAACCCCTTTGGCCTTGCTAGTTCTTGGTGGAATGACACTTGCGGTGGTGAGAACTATATCCATGGGGCAAAGTATTGAGGAGGACCACTGTATTGGGGCATTGGGCATGCCCCCCCATAACATCAATAGAAAACCGTATGAATAGAAAGGCATGAAAGCTTCCAATGACTGATGACTATGACCAAATCCTTTCTTAGGAACCGGATTTGGTCTTTCTATGTCATTAGGCCGATTATTCACTCTTTGTTCGGCCACATGCTCATACTTCTTTAATAGCGCATCAAAAGTAACTCTCGGTCGCCTAGCCGTCTTGTCATCAAGCGGCCTTTCTTTGTCCATAGAATTATGTGTATCAGACCAAAGCTCTTAAACTGCAATATTCGTTCCATTATTTGATTCAGCTTGATCAGGCCAAATCAACACTTTAGCATTGCAATCAACACTAAGTAGAGAAGGATCATTCTCAAACTTCAATCGTCCTTCATTGATGGCCGTTTGAATTTGTTGGCGGAAAACATAACAGTTATTGATAGTATGAGTATAAGAGTCATGGCACTTACTGTAATATGACCTCCTAGTTCTTATGCCGACGGGATGATTTGGCCTTCACGCACCTTGATCTGTCCCTTCTAAAAGATAGTCGAATATCTTATCGCACTTGGTTAGATCAAAGGTATACTTACCTCCTGATGGGGGAGTGGTCCCGATCTTCCGCTAGGTAAGGGATAAACTTGGGTTGGTGGAGAATCTCGACGTTGGCGATCCAAGGCTCCGGTCCGGCGGATCAAAACCTCGCAATCGTTACACCACTGTCTCCGTTGGTTATCAACCACGCAGGACGCGATTGACCTCGCCACGAAGGCTAATTCCTGCAAGCGAACCCAAGAACACAAGCAAGAACAGGAAGGATACAAATCGAATGCCAAATCACAGACAAACGAAGATAAGTTGAGGTTTCACAAACGCCAATGCGGCAGCCAATCGGTCCGGCGCAAGAGGCGGGATCTAAACACAACAGTGTAGATGCAACAAAGCAAAACCTAACCCTAGAGGCGGCTGGCGTGAGTTTATATAGGGCGGCGGCCTGTGGAAGACGAACAGACACAGGCTATGGGCTAGAATACGTACAGACTCAGACTATGGGCCAACACGGCCCAGTTCTGTCATGCAGGACTGTTTAAATCACACAGAACGACCCGAGACTCCAAATGAGGTGAAACCAACGGCAAACGATCCGTCTTCTCCTCAGCTTTCCAAAAAGTCAAAGAACGCGCCAATCGGACTTCGTATGAGGAAGTTATGCCCATTTTGGTGCAGGGTGGTTGATGTAGTCCGAACCAGCGAAATCTTGACTTCAAAACATCCGTGCGACTCCGTCTTCAGCTCCAACTCTTGTATTCCATCTCCCATGTTCCTAAGCAACAAAATATCACTAGAATTCAGTAGCATCCCATCCAAACAAATATTGAAATAGTTGCTAAGGAAAGAATTAACCTCATAGTTCAAGCGACGGGCACGGGCGCGTGTGATTGGTCCTTGTAGTATTGTAGGTGGAGGCTCCATGTGTGTATCATGTGAAGTGATGTCCTCATCATCCTCCCCTTCTTGAATTGGAGTCTTCCTCGACTCAAGCTCATCGTCAGCTCCCAAATAGGGTTTTAAATCATCAGCAAGGGGTATCAATTTAAACTTTCTCAAATCAGGAAAACGTTCCTTGCGCAAGTACAACCAAACAAGATCTCCTGGTTTGAAAAACATCTTCTTTCTTCCTTTATTTGTCTTTTGAGCAAAATAGCGTGCCTTCTTTTCTATAACTTCTTTGGCCTTCAAATGCATAGCTTTCACAAACTCTGCACGCTTAGTTGCTTCCATGTTTGTTCTCTCTTGAAAAGGAAATGGTAGCAAATCAAGTGGTGTGATTGGCTTAAAACCATACACCACTTCAGACGAGCACAATTGTGTTGTTGAGTGGACAGCTCTATTGTATGCAGACTCAACATGTGGAAGACAGTCCTCCCATTCTTGCAAGTTCTTCTTACTCATTGTTCGCAGCAACATGGAGAGTGTACGGTTTACCACCTCTGTTTGACCATCAGTTTGCGGGTGATAAGTTGTTGAAAACAGCAATTTTGTGCCAAGCTTGGCCCACATTGTCTTCCAAAAGCAACTCATAAACTTCACATCATGATCTGAAATGATGGTTCTAGGCATCCCGTGCAATCTCACAATTTCCCTGAAAAATAAATCAGCAACATGTGAAGCATCGTTGGTCTTGTGACAGGGAATAAAGTGTGCCATTTTAGAAAACCTATCCACTCTTACAAATATGGAGTCTCTCCCCCTCTTTGTCCTAGGCAATCCCACAATAAAGTCCATAGTAATATCTTCCCAAGGTGCACTAGAAACAGGAAGTGGAGTGTACAAAACATATGGGTTAAGTTTGGACTTAGCTTTATGGTATGTGGCACAACGCTGCACAAATCGTTCAATATCTCTCCGCATCTTTAGCCAATAAAAATTATTTGACAGCAGGGCCAAAGTCTTTTCTCTCCTAAAATGTTCCATTAATCCACCGCCATGTGATTCCTGCAACAACAGCAAACATACGGACGAATCTGGAACACATATCTTGTTAGCATGGAACAAGAAACCGTCATAAACATGAAATGTTTTCCAGTCTTTTCCATCATTACATTTAGTGAATGGTTCAGCAAATTCTTTATCTACAACATACAAATCTTTCAAGCTTTCCAAATCTGGAACGTTAATATCAAGTTGAGATAAAAGAACAACCATGCGAGACAAAGCATCAGCAACCACATTTTCTTTGCCATTCTTGTATTTCACAATGTATGGGAAAGGTTCAATAAATTCAACCCGTTTAACATGTCTATGGTTCAGTTTAGCTTGCCCTCTCAAATATTTTAGTGCTTCATGATCAGAATGTATATTAAACTCCTCGGGCAAAAGGTAATGTCGCCAAGTCTTAGGCACACGCACTAAGGCATATAATTCACACTCATAGGTAAAATAATTCAATTGTGGACCATGCAATTTCTCACTAGAATAGGTCACGGGTTTACCTTCTTGTAGCAGCACATCTCCTATTCCAAAATCACTAGCATCACATTCTAATTCAAAAAGCTTACTGAAGTCGGGTAGCTGAAGTAGAGGTGCATGTGTAAGGAGATCCTTGAGTGGGGCAAAGGCTTGTTCTTGTGCTGGCTTACGAGTAAACGTAACTACCTTCTTGGTCAACTCAGGTAAAGGACCGGCTATGGTGCTGAAATCTTTCACAAAACGCCGATAGAAACCTGCAAGACCAAGAGAACTACGCACTGCAAGATTAGTTTTAATTGCATGCATGACACGTCCCTTCAGATTATTAACTTGTGATGAGGAAGGAGAAACAACTTGATCTTTTTGTTGCCTCGAAAGCGTTTTAGCTACTTGCTGATTTTCAGAAAGTTGTTTTTTGCTCTTTTGTGCATCCCTAGCACGTTTTTCTTGTTCAAATTTCACAATTTCAGCAGGAGTCATAAGAAGCAATGTAACTTTCTTTCCTTTATACAAAAATGTGTACTTATTGCTCCTACCATGGTGTGTAGCATCAATATCATATACCCAAGGTCTACCAAGTAATAGAGAACATGCTTGCATTGGTACTACATCAAAATCAGCACTTCCGAAGTATATACCAATGGAAAATTCGATGTGAACAGTTTGTGTTACCTTGACCTTACCGCTGTCGTTGAGCCATTGCACATGGTAAGGGTGTGGATGTGCACGTGTGGGAAGTTGAAGCTTAGTTACCACGTCGAGGCTCACCAAATTGTTGCAACTACCGCTGTCGATGATGACACGCGCACGACGGTTATTGACGAGGAAGATGGTCTGAAATATATTGTTCCGTTGTGCCTGGTCGTCCTGGTCCATGTGAGTGCTCAAGTCACGTTGTACAATAAGTGCTGCCATGTTAGAGAAAAGACAAAGCAACAAAGAATAATCCTTATGTAAAATAGCTAGGTGGGGTGCTGGATGTGTGGTGGAAGCAATTCGTCAAGCACCTTACCCACGCTTGCAAGTGTTCTTACCACGCCGCAGTGAGGTCACCGGCCTACAGGTGATGAACCAAGTGGAGGGTGGTGTACAATTGCAAGAATTGAACCTGTCCTGACCAAGAGAAATGTGTAGCTTGGAAGGCAAGTGAGTAGCAAGGATTAGCGATAATAATAACAGTTAAACCAAGTTCAATAAGTATTCCCAAGTACTCGTCAAAGTTGCTGACCGTAGTGCTCCCAAAGTGAAAGTTCAAGTAATAGAGGGAAACTATGTGCCCAAAAATCAAAAAGGAAGCAAAAACAGGTCAAAATCAGCTCTCTATAGATCGGACAAGGGATTGGACAAGAGATCGGACAAGTGATCAGACAAGGGTATGTGCAAATTTTTTTTTTCTCTTTTTTTTTGCTGCTGTTCGGATCGGACAAGAGTTCGGACAAAGGTTCAGACAAGAGATCGGACAAGCAACAAACAGCCAAAGACTGCCTCAGATTGGACAAGAGTTCGGACAGGAGTTCGGACAAGAGTTCGGACAAGAGTTCGGACAAGCAACTAACAGCCCGCTTCTCTTTTTTTTATATTTTTTTTTCTCCTTTTTTTTTCACTCTATTTTTTTTTGAAACAAGGATGACCAGAGGAGTAACCACAAAAATTGGCACCTACAACTGAGGTGGGATGTGGCTCACAAAAATTCAAACAAGTTCGCTGTCCGGCGAGCAAAAACTTTCTCCAATTTTTTTTTTTATCTTCCCGATTTTTTTTGGCGATTTTGGTGAGGGCTAACCGACCTTTGTAGGTTAGGGTACCCTCCAAATTGAGTCAGGAACACGCTCAAAAAATTTCAGATTTTTCTGCCAAACGAGCGAAAAGTTATGCCCGTTTTACTGAAGGGGGGTCACAAAGACTGGATGTGGAAAACAAAGAAAGGTTGCGGAAGGGGGGGTTTCGGTGGGGAAATTTTTTTTCTGAGACACAAGAACAACTACTACTCAAACGACACAGAGGGATGACTAAACCAGCAACAAGACTCGACCAAGAACACGAACTCAACAAAGTTAAAACTGAAATTAAAATCGCAAGGCACAAAGGGGTTCTCGGTGGGGAATTTTTTTGGTGCGGTTTTCTGGACTCTGGGTAAAACAAAAGCAGATCGAGATTACCTAACGGGAAATCTGAGCTCTGATACCAGCTGATGGGGGAGTGGTCCCGATCTTCCGCTAGGTAAGGGATAAACTTGGGTTGGTGGAGAATCTCGACGTTGGCGATCCAAGGCTCCGGTCCGGCGGATCAAAACCTCGCAATCGTTACACCACTGTCTCCGTTGGTTATCAACCACGCAGGACGCGATTGACCTCGCCACGAAGGCTAATTCCTGCAAGCGAACCCAAGAACACAAGCAAGAACAGGAAGGATACAAATCGAATGCCAAATCACAGACAAACGAAGATAAGTTGAGGTTTCACAAACGCCAATGCGGCAGCCAATCGGTCCGGCGCAAGAGGCGGGATCTAAACACAACAGTGTAGATGCAACAAAGCAAAACCTAACCCTAGAGGCGGCTGGCGTGAGTTTATATAGGGCGGCGGCCTGTGGAAGACGAACAGACACAGGCTATGGGCTAGAATACGTACAGACTCAGACTATGGGCCAACACGGCCCAGTTCTGTCATGCAGGACTGTTTAAATCACACAGAACGACTCGAGACTCCAAATGAGGTGAAACCAACGGCAAACGATCCGTCTTCTCCTCAGCTTTCCAAAAAGTCAAAGAACGCGCCAATCGGACTTCGTATGAGGAAGTTATGCCCATTTTGGTGCAGGGTGGTTGATGTAGTCCGAACCAGCGAAATCTTGACTTCAAAACATCCGTGCGACTCCGTCTTCAGCTCCAACTCTTGTATTCCATCTCCCATGTTCCTAAGCAACAAAATATCACTAGAATTCAGTAGCATCCCATCCAAACAAATATTGAAATAGTTGCTAAGGAAAGAATTAACCTCATAGTTCAAGCGACGGGCACGGGCGCGTGTGATTGGTCCTTGTAGTATTGTAGGTGGAGGCTCCATGTGTGTATCATGTGAAGTGATGTCCTCATCACCTCCTAAACTCTTTCGAGGTGTTTTCTTCAAACTAGCGCACACGAATCAATCTCCTTCATCAATCCAAGTCCATTCGGCTGTATAGACATCAAGTTTCTTACTCTTGCCAAATGATCGCTCACCGACATTCTTTTCTATGTCATCCTTAGATTTGCCCTTGTCCACGACTCGACTTTCAATAGCCAGAGCGCTTTGTAATACCTGACCAATATCCATGAAAGTCTGACCATACATAGCTTCTCTAATGTGGACAAGCAAACCATCAAGTGCAAGATCAGCTAAGTCTTTATCACTAATAGTCAAGTCAGAGTATCTGCTTTTGGTATCTAGAAACCTTTGAATGTAAGAATTAATGGTCTCACTAGTTTGTTGTTTAATAGACCTCAAGACATCTAGATGACACACTACATTTTTAGGAGGGAAACACGTACGAAACCCATGTTCTAATTGGGCCAAAGTATGCATGGAGTTCGATGGTAATGCCGAAAACCAAGTGAAAGAGGTGCCGGAAAGCGACAAAGAAAACAATCTAAGTTTCAAAGCATCTGATCCATTAGCTTCGCCACACTGCGCTAAGAACTGACCTATGTGCTCTAGGGTGGTCTTACTACCTTCACCGTCCAATTTTGTAAATTTGGGCACCCTAAAGCCCCATGGGTACGGGATAGTGTCGAAGTAATTAGGGTATGGCTTTTGATAAACCCTACTCCGCTCTCTAGGTGTCCAACCCACAAACTCTATAAATAGTGCACGAATCCGCTTGTCAGGGTCATCTAGGCCTCCTACCTGCGCACGTATCTCGTGTGGGGGCGTGACACACGGTGGTATATCATGGAGTCGGCCATGCGGCTCCTCCTCTCACGATGGTTTGTGATATGGGACGTGATCGGGCCTATGCGGGTGTGCGGGAGAGAGTGGCATAGGCACATGTGGAGGCGGTGCATAGTAGGTGGTATGGGTAGTCTAACTGGCCATAAGGCTGGTCTGGCAGATTGTATAATGACCGGTCAGACTAGCCTAATGGCCGGTCAGACTGACTATCGCCGGTGGGGGTGAGTCGATTGAACTGGCCCAAAAGCTGGTTGGACTGAGCACTGTTGATGGCGTAGTGGCACTAGGGTTAAATGTTGTAGACTAGAACACACCGGTCAGACTGGCCTTGTACAGTTGGTCAGACCGACCATGTTTAGCCGGTCGGACCGGCCAACTAGATTCGGTCTTACCGGCCAGGGTCAGAGGGGCTTCAGCCATGAAATCTGAGATCGCTGACGTGGTCTCTCTCCCCATGCTCCCATCCATCCTACTTTGTATGTGATGAATAGGGGAAGCACTAGTAATCGTAGTAGGGAAATCGGCTTTGGGAAAATCGAATCTTCTAAACATCGCATCTATCTTAGAGTCTACTTTGGGAGCCACATGTTTCATGTGTTTGTCGAATGCAGCGTTAACCACTTGGTTCACCTTGGAAACTATCTCTTGTTCAAGGTTCAGGGAAAAGAGGGGAGGATTGGAGTTTACCTTAGCTGGCGTGGTGATGGTGATGGATCTCGTGTCGCGCTTGACGAATGTGTCACCTATATTGACGTATCTTGCAAGTATGCGATCTTGAAGTTCCTTCACCTTGGCTTCAAGTTCTGCACGGTCCTCCTCTGAGAGATCCTCTAGGGAAATGGTACCGGAGTCGTTGTCATCCTCCGTGTTCCCTGCCATGCTTGTTGGCATAGAAGGTATCATCGATGTAGTCATACTTGGCATGTATGTCCCAAGCGGAGTCGCCAAAAAGTGTGTTGACACAAAAGTGTGACCCCACACTTGGGCCAGCTCGGTGATCCAAAAGCGTGCAAATATTTAGGAGTAAACCTCTAAACGTAACACAACGCCGATGCCACATTCTGATGATCATTAAACCATGGTAAGGGGATAATTGAGTTGCCAGGAAATTCAATTATATCTCTAAAAATATAACCTAATTAACCGAAATAAATATTGTTAGATCTAATCAGCCAATTTAAGCCAATTGGCAGAAAAATAAGAGGGGCAGTCAGACCAGCCAAGTCAAGCCGGTCAGACCGTGCCATATGGGTAATTTTATCGACAAATAACGAAGGGGTCCGAAGCATCCCGAAGGGGGGCTTTGGCCTATTGGCCGGTCAGACCGGAGTAGGACTCCCGGTCAGACCGATGCTTGCGAAGGTGGTCACCGAAGGTGGCCTCGACATTTTGCTACGAAGTTGGCTCCGGGCGGTCAGACCGGCGGAGGATGTCCGGTCAGACCGATGGTGTGCCTCGGTCAGACTGAGGGCTCTGTTGTTGCGGAGTTCAATGCAAAGGGTTCCGGAGTACTCCGCGAAGAGCTCCGGTGCGAGGTTTGAGGCTTCGGCGCGTAGGACTTTGGCACGACGGAGACCTTCGGTGCAAAGTAAGTCGAGGAAGCCTCCGAATTAGACCGGCCAAGAGGGGAAATAGGCCAATCGGATGCCATTGGTCAGACCGGCCTTGAGCCACCGGTCAGACCGGCCTGTGCCGGCAAGGCCCGGTCGGACCGACTAGAGTTGGCTGGTCGGACCGGCTGGCGATGTAGTGAACACCTTGGTTTGTCAGTGGGTGTTCCGATGGAGGTGCTTAGTGCATGGGTTCTTGGCGATGTAGATGAACACCTTGACTCCTACAAAACACAAAAAACCAATGGCAATTTGGCCTAGGGACCGAATCACCGGTAAAAACAGATAAAAATGATAAAACCCCATACAAGGGCGAAACAGAAGGTTTTCAGATCAAACTCACAAAGAACTCGCTATAACGTGGCGAAGTACAGACAATTTGCTGACAAATTGACAAAGGGATACTGCTAGGAGTAAAGTAATGCTAGGGAAAATGATAGATTGAAAAGTAAAGGTACGATTCAAAAGTAGGGTTTTGAGTTGATCTATGGAGATACCGTTTGAATCGGCCTCACCCCATTATTTATAGGGGCCGGTATCATGTTCCCCAACTCCTAAACTGAGTAGGATTCAGCCAAAAGTGGTTAGGATACAACGTTTTTCGTCGTCGACGTACAAGGTAACTACAGCGTGCTACTCGGGCACGACTGGATTCACGCGAACTGTTGCATCCCTTCTACTCTTCACCAGTGCCTGATACAGTGGGACAACGATGAGGTAGAAGTCATCCCCGTGGATACTTCGACCCAAGTAGCATTGGCCGATGTATTAGTCGACGCCATCCATAACAAAGTAGAGTGTCTGTCAGGAAGAGATCTTTTGGATTACGATTTTGTTAGCGTATCCGGAGGACGATTTGTACCAGTGTCTGTAAAGCCGCCTGGAGTAGCACGACTATTTTTGTATTAATAGTTATGTCTAGCAAGAATAATCTAGATTGGCTAAAGTCTCGTGTGGAGCAGTATCAGTCTAATAAAGACGGTATTGCCGAAGCCATAGAGGACTTTAGTGTTGGGGGAAATTACTCCATTTTCCAGGGCTTAAAGATTAATCCTTCAAAGGCTGAGGAGGACTCCGAAGCTAGCGAGCGGTGGTTCGAAGTATAAGTCGCCGCACCGAAGGGTACAACAGTGCGAAGCCCTGGAGAACACTCCGAATGGAAGATGAAGGCTCCGAAGCCGAAGGACAAGATTGATGGGATGTCCAGCTTATCCATCTACCTTGTAATATTTTACCTTATATATCCTTGTTCCTGGTACCGAATAGTTTCCACTATGTCGGTTGTAATCTAGGGGTAAATAGGTCTTTTCCTTATGCTTTTTCACCTATAAATACCCCCCTTTGTACCTTGTAAAAGGGATCCAGAACGAGTGGTTCACTACACTCCTTCGGACTACTCGAGCTATTATCCAATCCGGAGGTTCGAGGTAGCCCTTAAAGCACAAACTCCTTGTTTGTTCGTTCTTGATTTCAGAGAACCTGTTGGTGTAACTTTTACGCCAACAGTTGGCGCCGTCTGTGGGAATCCAAGTTCTAAAATCTTGTTCTCTGCTGCTGACTGCACTTTGAAGAGCACTTTCGGAGGGAGTCTCGGAGTCTCAGGATTCCCCGCACCCTTCAGTTAAGGGCTTCTTAGTGCAGCCCAAAGGCCTTTGATCGACTTCCCAAGTCGTTCGAAGTCCTCCATCTCCAAGACCACTTCTTAACTAGCTATGCCTCCGAAACGTAGCCAGACTTCAGGTCCCCTCCGAAGGTCCCCTCGGACTGCAGGAGCCGGACCCTCAACTGCTCCAGCAGTTCCCGCCGAGGCCACCAGGCGTCAAGTACCCCGGGGCCCTTGGGCTCCGGCTACGGAGCTTCGGACTGATTACATCAGCTCTCGCGATCCGGAGGCGCCCTCCGACGAAGACGAAGGCCTTCTTGGAACCGAGGCTACACAACTAGCCAGGCTTCAGGAGGAAGTAGCCCGGTGGAGGCAAGAGGCCGCCGATCGCCTTCGCACTCAAGCCTCCACCGAAACTCCAGAAGGGCCTCAAGATGGTGGTGCCCGCAACCTCCCAGAAGCTGCCCAAGCCCTGGAGGAGGCAGAAAATGCGTCTTTCGACGACGAATCTCCGCTGCACTTAGACTTGCAAAGGGTGCCTTTTGACCCCAGGTTCAAGGCCTCCAAGTTGCACAAGTACTCTAGAGGGTCGGACCCTGGAGAGTTCACCCGGTCATACGCCCTAGCAATAGAAGCGAGTGGAGGGGTGCAAAGCACCATGGCAAAATGCTTCCCCCTCGCTCTCGAAGGTGTAGCGCTCCGCTGGTTCTGGTCCCTGAAGCCAGGGTCGATCAGCTCCTGGGAGCAGCTAAAAAAGAAATTTGTGAGCAACTTCCAAGGCACCTTCGTGGCCCCGATGTCCACGGGAAGTTTGTTCCAGGTTAAGCACGGGTGGGAGAAACTCTCCGGGAGTACTTCATGCGTTTCGCCCACACCAAATCGCAGATCAAGGGCTTATCTACATCTTCGGTGGTCGACGCCGCTCACGAAGGGGTGTTAAACCCCGACCTCCTCAGCAAACTCCACTGGAAGCCGGTAACGTCTGTGGCGCAGCTGATGGCATACTTCAAACAGTATGCTAAGGCGGAGGAAGGCTGCCTGAGGCGAGCCGAAGCACCATCGCCCACCCTCCGAGAAGTCAAGATGGAGCCCGAAGACTCCGCTTCGCTGCAGCCCCCTCAGGACAATAGAAGCCATGGCACAAAGGATTGCAAGGCCGTGTTGGCCCTTCGGGGCGACTACCTTGAGCGGAGTACCGGGCGAGGTACCACAGATCGAGCCCCACCTTCGGCACGATCGGAGCCGGTGCAAACCGTAGCCCGAGCCGGTGCCTTCGAAGCCCCCATGCGGCTTCCGGTGGCCAACATCATGCCGCCACCAAAGCAAGAAGACCCATAGGACCGCGGCAAACGAGTGGTCTTGCCCATCTCCGAAGGGGGACCCTCGGAAGCATGTCCAAGAGGCAGCGGCGCGAGTACGTCCGTGAGGTCAGACACATTGGGACCTCGAGCTCCGCCGAAGGGATGCCAGAATGGTCCCACGTGCCCATCTCGTTTACAGCCAGTGATGCTGCGGGGGTGAAGTTCCCCCATGCCGACCCATTGGTCATCTCGGCTGATATAGCCGGAGTGGAGGTCCGAAGGATCCTGGTAGATGGCGGGAGCTCCGCAGATATACTCTTCGTCCAGGCCTTCGACCAGATGTGCATACTCCGTAAGCACCTACTTCCAGCAGCCCGGCCACTTCAAGGGTTTTCAGGGCCGCCTCTCGATGCCCTCGGCCAGATAGGCCTTGAGGTCGCTTTCGGAGAGGGGCCTCAACCCGGAAAAATGTATATTCGGAGCACAAGCAGGAAAGCTGCTAGGGTACTTAGTTTCGAGCAGGGGAATCGAAGCTAGCCCAACACAAATAAGCGCGCTACAAAGGATGGCTCCACCAGAGAATTGGAAGCAAGTGCAGAAGCTAGCAGGAAGGCTCGCAGCACTCAGCAGGTTCCTATCCAGGTCGGCAGAGTGGAACCTCCCAATTTTCAAGGCGTTAAAGGGGTCCGAAAGTTTCAGCTGGACACCGGAGTGTCAGAAGAGCTTCGAGGAGATAAAAGCATACCTCGGCACACTGTCAACTTTGACTGTTCCCCTTCCAGAAGAAACACTGCTCTTATATCTTGCAGCAGCGGGTTCAGCAGTAAGCGCAGTGTTGGTCCGGGAAAGTTAGCTTAAAGGGAAGCTGGTGCAAAACCCAGTTTATTTTGTGCCGGAGGCGTTATCCGGAGCTAAAGTCAGATACTCCGAGCTCGAGAAGTTTGCTTATGCCCTAGTAATGGCCTCGCGAAAGCTAAGGCATTATTTCTTGGCGCATAACCTGATCGTCCCTACATCATATCCTCTTGGAGATATGCTCCGAAACAAAGATTCTACGGGCAGGATTGGAAAATGGGCGGTCGAGCTAGCACCCTTCGGAATCTCCTTCACGGCAAGAACAGCTATTAAATCTCAAGTTATAGACGATTTCGTAGCAGAGTGGACTCCATCTGCTGTTTGGGGCCCAGAAGAGCCCTCCGAAGGCTTTTGGACAATATTTTCTGACGGAGCTTATCAAGCATCAAGTGCCGGAGCAGGGGCTGTTATCACATCACCGTCAGGGCAGAAGGCCATGTATTCTGCGAGGCTTAACTTCAGAACCACTAATAACATCGCCGAGTATGAAGGAATCCTCCTAGGCCTCCGAAAGGCTAAAGCGCTCGGAGCCGCAAGAATAATGATCAAGACAGATTCCCAAGTTGTCGCGGGGCATGTTGATAAGAGTTTTCAAGCAAAAAATCCACATTTGGCACAATACCTTGAAGAAATCCGCAAGGCCGAAGCAGCATTCAAAGGGTTCACAATTCGAAGTATCCCTCGGGCAGACAATCAACTTGCCGATATTCTTGCAAAGGCTGCAGCAGGGGCGGGGGACCTCCCGGAAGGTGCTTTCTATGAGGAGCTAGCGTAGCCAGCGGTTGTTCAAATAACATCTGCGGAGGTATTGTGCATCCCAATTACAGATTGGCGGGCTCCGATAATGAGCGTATTGCAAGATAGCATGGACCCTCCCGAAGGCCCAGAAGCTCGAAGATTACAAGCAAGAGCTCGAAATTACAAGCTTATTGGTGGAGTGTTATACAAAGCCGGAGTATGTTCACCCCTACTTCGATGCATCTCGCAGCCCGAAGGTCAAGACATACTTCGAGGCATTCATGAAGGCTTGTGTGGAGGTCATTTAGCCCCTCGTGCGCTGGCAGGCAAGACGCTTCGGCAAGGATTTTATTGGCCAACCATAGTAAGAGATGCGGAGGAGCTGGTTCGAACATGCCAAGGCTGCCAGTGGATGGGCAGACGGAGCCATCGTCCGCTAGCTCAACTTCAAGTTATTGCCCCAGAATGGCCAATGGCCAGATGGGGTATGGACCTCATCGGCCCTTTCCCAATGGCAAAAGGCGGTTTGAAATTTGCGGTAGTGGCGATCGAGTATTTCTCAAAATGGGTTGAAGCGGAGCCATTAACAGCTATCACCTCGAGGAACGTGCAAAAATTCTTCTGGCAGAACATTATATGCAGGTTCGGAGTTCCAAGAGAGTTGACGGTGGATAATGGAACCCAGTTCGAAGCTGACACCTTCCAAACATTTTGTGAAGAACTGGGCATTAAGCTATGCTTCGCAGCGGTCCGACATCCACAGTCCAACGGAGCCGTCGAGCGAGCCAATGGGAACATTCTCTCCGGGCTAAATCGCCGAATCGTAGGATTGACCAAGGGGCTGTGTGTCGCGCCCCGATTTAATAAATCAGGACTTTATTGAAATTCCATAGAAAATCAATAAAACAAGACGTTCATCATGCGACCACGTACAAATACGAGCAATCATTCACGGTTCGTAGACCGCATTAATACAAAAGTGAATGAAAGTGAAGAGAAACTAATAAAATCAAGGGTCCTAGATGAACGCCTCCTTCCAGTCTCGCCTTGACTGGGTCGCTACTCCAGACCTTCATCCTCCTCATAGTAGACGGGCTCTGATGGTGTAAGTCAACGGGGTGAGTACAGATGTACTCAGCAAGCCACCGAATGCAAATATAATGCAAGATAATAACAAGGGAGATAGTGGCTAGTTTTGCGGAAGCAGCATATTTGTAAAGCATTAAATGTGAGCAAATTATTAGTACGGAAAAGTAAACATGTCAATGCATCATCATCTTCTAACTCGAGGAGTACGTTTTACCTCCTCGCACAACAGTCCTTACATGCCATGAATAACTCAATCATTCAACCAATTGTAAACTAACTGCGAGTAGTCACACAACCCGCCCTTGACCGTGGGCTCGGCTTTTCGAAAAGATTGAATTTACTCTGATCAGAGATGTACCACTGTACCCACAAGGCACGCACTCATCACCTACACCGAAGTGTAACGAGATGACCCATTTCACGGGAACTCGTGCCAAAACCTTCCATATGGTCTTCCCCGACTCAACAGCACCCTCTTATAGGTTTCATATGGTGTCCCGACGCGTCGGTGCCCCACCATACCCCCCCTTGAGCCTCCTTTGGTACAAGTCGCCCGCAGGCTAGCCCCTTGCCCCCTCCACTATGGTGCCGAGAGACGGAGTGTTCCACACTTCCAGTTAGGACTTACCCATTAGACTTGTGGTTGGTACGGAAGTGCTTTGCAACAGATCCCGCAGACCGGTCCTTATAGTGCCCCGGGTGCGACCAACCAGTTTCCGAGCTTGCACCCGGAACCCACCATACTTATAACATAGCCAACTCCAACAGAGTCCAGAGATGAGAATAACAGGGAAATTTATATACAGAAATCCAGCTATCTACGACTCGTTCTTTTTTAACCTATAGCAGGTGTGCCGGTACATTGGGCACTAGCTAATATATTTATAGTAGAGTGACAAGGAGTTAAGGCTCAATAAGCATGGCTTGGGTTTGCACACAAGGACGGGGATCTAATAAATATAATTGTAAGGCTTGAAGATTTGACTAATGCAATATTAACCTATGGGTTATAGCGATAACTTATTAAAACATGGGCTCAATTATGATCAACTGTGTCCACAGAGGTGGTTGATGACTTGCCTTGATCCGTGAATGGTGAAGGTGGAACCTCGGGGTAAGACTCGGGATCTTCGACGACGTCGTAGTCTTCTCGATATGGAAAAATAAAGCATTCAATAAACAATCCAAAACAATCAACCATACTAACATACATGTTTATGTTGGATTAAGTAAAGGAGATAGAGTCTTAATTTTTAGGGAATTGTTACTTAAATATTTAAGGTTGATTCCTAATGAGATTTCTGAATTTATGACTTGATGTAATTTATTTTTCCTAGGGGTTTTTATTTCCTCTTGTTAGAGATGAACTAAAAAGGTATTAACCTTGATGTTTTCATGGTATCAAAGATAGTGACTTTAAAATATTAAGTCTTTTGAAGTTTGTTATAAGGTATGGATCTTTATTATTAAAGAGGGCTTTGTGTAATATGATTTAATGAAACAAAGTGAGTAAAATGAATATTCTATTTTTATTGTATTAAAAATAGTAAACTCAAGTTGTTAGGTTTTCTAAAGTTATTATATAAGTTGTCATGACATTTTTATAAAGTGTTTAACTTCTAGTATATGAATTACTTAATTATCCTACAAGGGCTTTTGCAATATTAACTCATAAAATAAAGTGGCAAAGTGAGTATTCTATTTTTATTGTTTAATACAGTGGAATAAAGTCATTAAGTCCTATGAATTTATTATCTAAACTTTCATGACATTTTTGTAATAGTGTTACATTTCTATTATATGAGTTAATTATTTAAATGGGCCTAGGGAATGTTTATTTAATGAATTATAATGGGCAAAATGAATTGTTATATCTTTACTAGCTTATAACCAATGTACTGGAGTTACTAGATCATCTAAAATTATTATATAAATTTCTAAGAGTTTTTCTGTATTATTGAAATGGAATATTAATTAAACCCTAAAGGGGTCTTAGGAATGTTATTTAACAAAATGTCATGGACAACATGGTCATCCCATTTTTATTGTGTTAATAACAGTGAAATAGGGCCATTATATCTCTGAAATTACTTTATAAATTTTTAAGGGTTTATCTGAATTATTTTATTGCACTATTAATTAATTCCTAAAGGGGACTTTTCTTTACTATTTAATAAGATTATTATGGGCCAAATAAACATATTGTTTTTATTGCATAAAAGTGTAGAGAATAAAGAGGCAAATTTTCCAGAATTAAAATGGTGAAATTTGGAGTTAATTTGAGCAAGATATGAATTTTTAAAGCTTAAATAGATTTTCTGAAATTTCTAAAATCCATTTTCTGAATTCAAACAGTTCTGGTCCATGGTGGACCAATCCCACTGCGCGCGGGGTCACTATTCTCGTGGACCCGATCGTCGTGGGCCGTCCGATCCGGATCCAAGGGCTGTCGGTGGGGCGGGTGGCTTAAATGAAATCGGAGGGCTCTGATCGCGCGATACCGGTCCACTCTGGTCAACGCAATCTGAGCCCTTGATCTCGGGTTCTAATCGTGGCCATTCCCTTCAGATCCGACGGTCACGGTTTGATCCGGCACGGTGGCGGCACGGGGGAGACCGAGGTCGTCGTCTCCAGCTCCGGCCAAGTGGCGGCGAGCCCCCACCGGCGACGGTGATGGCCTAAGGCCCTAGTTCTCGTCAAAAATGGAATGAGGAGGGGGAGGGGGTCACGACCGTACCGGAGTTGGCAGGAAATGGTGACCGGCGGCGACCCGGCGACGAGAGGAGGCGGCGGGGCTCCTCGGGTCCGATGATGATGGCAAGCTCCGGTGTTCTCCAAGGTCAACGGGGAGGTGGCCGAGGTAGGCGGGGTGACGATGGTTCTGGCGAAGGCGATGGCGAGGGCGGCGGTGGCCCAAAGCATCGACGGGGGCTTGCCGGAGTCGAAACAGAGGCGGCGGGCGTTTTGTCGTCCCAAGGCCACAGAAATGCGTGCCTCAGGCGCTTGGTGGTGCGATGGGGTGCGGTGAGTGTAGGGGCATATAAAGGGGCTTGCCGGTGGCGGAATAGGAAGGATCATCGAGGGGAACCGAGAAGGATTCCAAAGCTCCGGCGAACCTCCCAAATCGGTCGGATCCTTGTCATACCTGGCGAAAGCGCGTGGAAAATAGAAGGAAGGGGATCGCCGGTGGATGGGGAAGGTGATCCAATGCTCGGGTTAGCGAATCCGGCCGGCCGGCGGCTAAAATTGGAAGGGGGGGCGCCGGCTAAGAATGGAAGGGGAGAGATCCCCTTCCGAGGAAGAAGATGGTCCTGACAGGTGGCCCCCACCTGTCAGTGGCTGTGATCAAAAAGAGAAAGGGGCTGACAAGCGGGACCGGCTGGCAGCGAGAGGGAGAGGGCTTCGGCGCTGACGAGTGGGCCAACGATGGCAGAGGCCGGGGCGCGGGGTGCGGCTGCCAGGTGGGGCCGGTTGAGGCGCGGGAGAGGAGAGAAGGGGGCGGCGCCGACAGGCAGGTCCCACCCGTCAGAGAGAGGGGTGTTGCTGGGCTGGGCCGAAAGGCTTTCGGAGGGGAAACGGAGGTTGCGGCCCATCAAGATTAAAAACTCATTTTTCAATTAAAATAATTCCAGAAATTCAAATATTTGTTTAAGGCTTGAAGATCTGTTGCTAAAATTTTGTAAAAATTCTCAAAAATATTTCTTGGTCTCTAGTTTATCCCATAAAATTTTCAAGTCCAAATTTTGAATATTTGTCTCTGTTTGGCTTTAATAGGGCTCTTTTAGGGTTTTTTTTTTTATTAATAACAAAATTGAGAAATTCCTTTATTTATTATATTTCTTTTATTTTATTCCCTCTTAATTTTGGGGCTGTTACAATCCTATCCCCCTTACAGAGAATCTCGTCCTCGAGATTCGAAGCGAACCTCTGAAAAGCTGAGGGACTGAGTTCTACTGGTGCTCTGGGTTAGGAAGAGGAGTTACATCAGAAGTAGGCAAGGCGATCTCCGGATCTGGGTTGGTTGAGACCAAATTGGGAGTGTCTTTGGTTGTATCTGGTTTCTCTTTGTGGTGATCTAGAGTATGTCCCTCTGAGTTTGGAATGGAGGATGGCTCCCGCTTGGGGTAGGGGCACTTGTTGGCGTAGTGTCCTCCTTGGCGACAGTTGTAGCACACAATTGGCTTGCCGTTCCTGTCCCTCTTGTATCCGGTAGCTTGTGCTGGAGTTCTTCCGGCTGGCGGTGCTTGGGGTGGGATGTCCGTGCTTGGTCTTCTGAGGGTGGTTCGTGGCTTGGCAGGGGTTGGGGCTTGAGATGGAATCACTCTGGTTTCTGGTATAATGGCTTCGTTCCCCAATCTTTGAAAGTTGGCGAAGTCCCCGTAGATTAGCTGAAGGGAGAGCTCGTGTTGGTGTTGTTGGAGACGGAACAACTGTGCCTGCTGCTCTTGCATCTGCTTTTGTAGTTGTTGCATCTGGGTAAGCAGTGTGGCGATCAGTTGGTTCTGTTTTGTCATCATCTCCGCAAGTGTGGGATGATAGACAACAGGGGTCTGTTGACGTCCAGTTTCACCCCACTGAGGCAGGTTGCCTGAGGTGTTTCCGTCGTGTGGGTCTTCTGATCCTTGGTCATTGGCCATCCTGAAGTTGAGGGGTTCAAAAAGAAGGTGCCGTCATAAGGGGAAATTGTTACTGATTTTATTGCCTAAGATGGATAATTTGACCTAGATGCTTTATGTTAGTCCCTTATTACTTTCATACTCATGCCTTATATCATTTTTAATATAAATGACTTATCATGTGTTTTATTCACTCAACATTCGTGTTGTAACATATTTTATTAATTTGTGTTAGATGTTTAAGATGAAGTGATGTTGATTATATCTTATTGAATTCCTTGGTATCAAAAATTCAAGAAAATTTTTGGAATGCAATTTAATGCTTAGGAGAATTTTTAGGAGAATACTCTAGCTAATTTTAAATGAAATTTTTAGGCCCATATTTTAGCTTTCCTCTTTCTTGATTTATACTAAATCCTTTTCTTGAAATTTATTATTAAGGGGAAATTCTTAATGCCTCGCGAAAATCGAGGTGTTACAATCCTAACTTCCTTAACAAGAATCTCGTCCTCGAGATTCGGAAAGGCTAGAAGTAGAAGGTTAAAGATAGGCTTCAAGTCTTCATTTTCATATATTGAGCTTGGCTAAGTTAGGGCTTCTTGACAACTTGTCTTGACTTCATGATTGGAGTTGATCTCGCAGAACGGCGACGAACGAATCATATAGAGTTAAATCTTAGAGATATATTCTCTTCTTTAGATTGGGATTATGACCTAATAGGTGCATGAGGAAAAAGGAAATGGGATTAAGCTTTTATTTCAAAATGTATCGTTCTTGCGATTACATATATTTATACATTTATTCATGCCTTATTTTTGACATGAATGGTAACACAATCAAGTAAAAAGAAAAACAATCAACCGTAAATCTACGTTTATGGTAGCTCAGGGGACGACTCGATCACGGGCTCGCGGGAGACGGTTGGGGTCGAGGAACTTGACGGTCCGGCGGGTGGAGCACTGTGGGAGATCCTCTTGGGCCTCACGGTAGGGATCCGAAGGGGTTTCTTCTTGCGAGGCAGAAGAGGTGCGATCTCCTCAAGGTCCTTCTTCAAGTCTTTGAGCTGCTGGCGGAGCTGGGCATTGACCATGGCGCCTTGGCGTAGAAGCTCGTTCTGACGCCTCAACTCCTCTACCTCGAGAGTCAGCTGGGGGTTCTTGCTGAAGCTGTCGACGGAGCTCGGCATTCTCACGGGTCAGGTTCTCAGAAGTGTGGCGGTAGAAGTCGATGGTGTCGTGCTGGCTGTCTGCGTCGAGGACGGCCTCCGTATGAAGGTTGTCCATGGCCTCCAAAAGTCTCATGGTGCGGGCGATGGCGGAGTTGTCCTGAGGGAGGGAGTTGATGTAGATGCTGCGGTGACTCCCTGGCGTACGCATGGGCATGAAGCGGTAGATGGTGTCGCGAAGGTGGCAGTCGTAGACCAGTCGAAGCTCGGCGAGGGACTGAAGAGCGGCTCGTTGGCTGGCCACCACGAACGAAGGTCCTCCGACTCCATGGGTGTAGAAGGGTGGCTGTGTGGAGGAGGGGCGGATAACAACCGTGACCTCGCAGTAGCTCTCGTTTGCATCGGGAAAGATCCCGTGGAACGCAGGCTCATGGGGAAACCCCAAGAAGTCGACGAGCACGCGAAGTTCGCGGATGAATCCGGCCTCATCACGAAGAGTCCCGCTCATGGTATGGACCGGCATCTACAAAAGAGAGAAATTTTTGTGAAAACTTCAGAAGATGAGAAGGTAAGCAGTTTGTAAGAAAATATAAGTCCTAGGGTCAGGTCTGTTTGGCTTCCTACAGTCAAGTCGGCTCTGATACCATCTTGTCGCGCCCCGATTTAATAAATCAGGACTTTATTGAAATTCCATAGAAAATCAATAAAACAAGACGTTCATCATGCGACCACGTACAAATACGAGCAATCATTCACGGTTCGTAGACCACATTAATACAAAAGTGAATGAAAGTGAAGAGAAACTAATAAAATCAAGGGTCCTAGATGAACGCCTCCTTCCAGTCTCGCCTTGACTGGGTCGCTACTCCAGACCTTCATCCTCCTCATAGTAGACGGGCTCTGATGGTGTAAGTCAACGGGGTGAGTACAGATGTACTCAGCAAGCCACCGAATGCAAATATAATGCAAGATAATAACAAGGGAGATAGTGGCTAGTTTTGCGGAAGCAGCATATTTGTAAAGCATTAAATGTGAGCAAATTATTAGTACGGAAAAGTAAACATGTCAATGCATCATCATCTTCCAACTCGAGGAGTACGTTTTACCTCCTCGCACAACAGTCCTTACATGCCATGAATAACTCAATCATTCAACCAATTGTAAACTAACTGCGAGTAGTCACACAACCCGCCCTTGACCGTGGGCTCGGCTTTTCGAAAAGATTGAATTTACTCTGATCAGAGATGTACCACTGTACCCACAAGGCACGCACTCATCACCTACACCGAAGTGTAACGAGATGACCCATTTCACGGGAACTCGTGCCAAAACCTTCCATATGGTCTTCCCCGACTCAACAGCACCCTCTTATAGGTTTCATATGGTGTCCCGACGCGTCGGTGCCCCACCATACCCCCCCTTGAGCCTCCTTTGGTACAAGTCGCCCGCAGGCTAGCCCCTTGCCCCCTCCACTATGGTGCCGAGAGACGGAGTGTTCCACACTTCCAGTTAGGACTTACCCATTAGACTTGTGGTTGGTACGGAAGTGCTTTGCAACAGATCCCGCAGACCGGTCCTTATAGTGCCCCGGGTGCGACCAACCAGTTTCCGAGCTTGCACCCGGAACCCACCATACTTATAACATAGCCAACTCCAACAGAGTCCAGAGATGAGAATAACAGGGAAATTTATATACAGAAATCCAGCTATCTACGACTCGTTCTTTTTTAACCTATAGCAGGTGTGCCGGTACATTGGGCACTAGCTAATATATTTATAGTAGAGTGACAAGGAGTTAAGGCTCAATAAGCATGGCTTGGGTTTGCACACAAGGACGGGGATCTAATAAATATAATTGTAAGGCTTGAAGATTTGACTAATGCAATATTAACCTATGGGTTATAGCGATAACTTATTAAAACATGGGCTCAATTATGATCAACTGTGTCCACAGAGGTGGTTGATGACTTGCCTTGATCCGTGAATGGTGAAGGTGGAACCTCGGGGTAAGACTCGGGATCTTCGACGACGTCGTAGTCTTCTCGATATGGAAAAATAAAGCATTCAATAAACAATCCAAAACAATCAACCATACTAACATACATATTTATGTTGGATTAAGTAAAGGAGATAGAGTCTTAATTTTTAGGGAATTGTTACTTAAATATTTAAGGTTGATTCCTAATGAGATTTCTGAATTTATGACTTGATGTAATTTATTTTTCCTAGGGGTTTTTATTTCCTCTTGTTAGAGATGAACTAAAAAGGTATTAACCTTGATGTTTTCATGGTATCAAAGATAGTGACTTTAAAATATTAAGTCTTTTGAAGTTTGTTATAAGGTATGGATCTTTATTATTAAAGAGGGCTTTGTGTAATATGATTTAATGAAACAAAGTGAGTAAAATGAATATTCTATTTTTATTGTATTAAAAATAGTAAACTCAAGTTGTTAGGTTTTCTAAAGTTATTATATAAGTTGTCATGACATTTTTATAAAGTGTTTAACTTCTAGTATATGAATTACTTAATTATCCTACAAGGGCTTTTGCAATATTAACTCATAAAATAAAGTGGCAAAGTGAGTATTCTATTTTTATTGTTTAATACAGTGGAATAAAGTCATTAAGTCCTATGAATTTATTATCTAAACTTTCATGACATTTTTGTAATAGTGTTACATTTCTATTATATGAGTTAATTATTTAAATGGGCCTAGGGAATGTTTATTTAATGAATTATAATGGGCAAAATGAATTGTTATATCTTTACTAGCTTATAACCAATGTACTGGAGTTACTAGATCATCTAAAATTATTATATAAATTTCTAAGAGTTTTTCTGTATTATTGAAATGGAATATTAATTAAACCCTAAAGGGGTCTTAGGAATGTTATTTAACAAAATGTCATGGACAACATGGTCATCCCATTTTTATTGTGTTAATAACAGTGAAATAGGGCCATTATATCTCTGAAATTACTTTATAAATTTTTAAGGGTTTATCTGAATTATTTTATTGCACTATTAATTAATTCCTAAAGGGGACTTTTCTTTACTATTTAATAAGATTATTATGGGCCAAATAAACATATTGTTTTTATTGCATAAAAGTGTAGAGAATAAAGAGGCAAATTTTCCAGAATTAAAATGGTGAAATTTGGAGTTAATTTGAGCAAGATATGAATTTTTAAAGCTTAAATAGATTTTCTGAAATTTCTAAAATCCATTTTCTGAATTCAAACAGTTCTGGTCCATGGTGGACCAATCCCACTGCGCGCGGGGTCACTATTCTCGTGTACCCGATCGTCGTGGGCCGTCCGATCCGGATCCAAGGGCTGTCGGTGGGGCGGGTGGCTTAAATGAAATCGGAGGGCTCTGATCGCGCGATACCGGTCCACTCTGGTCAACGCAATCTGAGCCCTTGATCTCGGGTTCTAATCGTGGCCATTCCCTTCAGATCCGACGGTCACGGTTTGATCCGGCACGGTGGCGGCACGGGGGAGACCGAGGTCGTCGTCTCCAGCTCCGGCCAAGTGGCGGCGAGCCCCCACCGGCGACGGTGATGGCCTAAGGCCCTAGTTCTCGTCAAAAATGGAATGAGGAGGGGGAGGGGGTCACGACCGTACCGGAGTTGGCAGGAAATGGTGACCGGCGGCGACCCGGCGACGAGAGGAGGCGGCGGGGCTCCTCGGGTCCGATGATGATGGCAAGCTCCGGTGTTCTCCAAGGTCAACGGGGAGGTGGCCGAGGTAGGCGGGGTGACGATGGTTCTGGCGAAGGCGATGGCGAGGGCGGCGGTGGCCCAAAGCATCGACGGGGGCTTGCCGGAGTCGAAACAGAGGCGGCGGGCGTTTTGTCGTCCCAAGGCCACAGAAATGCGTGCCTCAGGCGCTTGGTGGTGCGATGGGGTGCGGTGAGTGTAGGGGCATATAAAGGGGCTTGCCGGTGGCGGAATAGGAAGGATCATCGAGGGGAACCGAGAAGGATTCCAAAGCTCCGGCGAACCTCCCAAATCGGTCGGATCCTTGTCATACCTGGCGAAAGCGCGTGGAAAATAGAAGGAAGGGGATCGCCGGTGGATGGGGAAGGTGATCCAATGCTCGGGTTAGCGAATCCGGCCGGCCGGCGGCTAAAATTGGAAGGGGGGGCGCCGGCTAAGAATGGAAGGGGAGAGATCCCCTTCCGAGGAAGAAGATGGTCCTGACAGGTGGCCCCCACCTGTCAGTGGCTGTGATCAAAAAGAGAAAGGGGCTGACAAGCGGGACCGGCTGGCAGCGAGAGGGAGAGGGCTTCGGCGCTGACGAGTGGGCCAACGATGGCAGAGGCCGGGGCGCGGGGTGCGGCTGCCAGGTGGGGCCGGTTGAGGCGCGGGAGAGGAGAGAAGGGGGCGGCGCCGACAGGCAGGTCCCACCCGTCAGAGAGAGGGGTGTTGCTGGGCTGGGCCGAAAGGCTTTCGGAGGGGAAACGGAGGTTGCGGCCCATCAAGATTAAAAACTCATTTTTCAATTAAAATAATTCCAGAAATTCAAATATTTGTTTAAGGCTTGAAGATCTGTTGCTAAAATTTTGTAAAAATTCTCAAAAATATTTCTTGGTCTCTAGTTTATCCCATAAAATTTTCAAGTCCAAATTTTGAATATTTGTCTCTGTTTGGCTTTAATAGGGCTCTTTTAGGGTTTTTTGTTTTATTAATAACAAAATTGAGAAATTCCTTTATTTATTATATTTCTTTTATTTTATTCCCTCTTAATTTTGGGGCTGTTACACTGTGGGTCGAAGAGCTCCCCAAAATCTTGTGGTCCATTCGAACCACTCAAACCAAGTCAACAGGTTTCACACCATTCAGATTGCTCTTCGGAGATGAGGCCATGACTCCTACGGAGCTCAGAGGTGGATCGCTTCGTGTAATTCAACCTGGGGACGAAGATGACCGGAGCACTTCGCTGGATTTGTCAGAAGAAACAAGGCTTCGAGCTGTCGCCAACCTGACTAAGTACCAAGACCACACCAAAACTTGGTATGACCCGAAGGTTAAGCTAAATGAGTTAAAGCCTAGTCATCTAGTATTGCGAAGTGTAATAGCTCCGGGGAAGCTAGGAAACAAATGGGAAGGACCATATGTTATCTTACGCTCAGGACGCCCCGGATCGTTTAAATTAGCTAATTTAGAAGGGGAAGAGTTGAAGCATGCATGACATGCGGAGCACCTTAAGCGTTATTATGCTTAGGGGCTCCTTGTAATCACTTGTAAAACTTTCCTTTCTATCAATAAAGATAAGGGTTGAATTCTGTTTTGCTATTCGAATATCCCTTACTCCTAATGGACGCATTGGAAGGACGGCGATGCTGGTAGAGCCAAGCATTTTTCTCAAGACCCAGGAGGCTGCCTTCGAACCATTGGTTCAGCGGCTCCGCCTTCAACCTACGGATTCCAGGCTCCGGCTTGTTAGGATCCGTAGAAGAGTCTAAAGACTTTAAACAAAAACAGGACTTCGGCCTCCAGGTGCGAAGTATTTGTAAAAGAGCCGAAGGTGGCCAACCTACGGATTCCAGGCTCCGGCTTGTTAGGATCCGTAGAAGAGTCTAAGGACTTTAAACAAAAACAAGACTTCGGCCTCCGGGTGCGAAGTATCTGTAAAAGAGCCGAAGGTGGCCAACCTACGGATTCCAGGCTCCGGCTTGTTAGGATCCGTAGAAGAGTCTAAGGACTTTAAACAAAACAGGACATCGGCCTCCGGGTGCGAAGTATCTGTAAAAGAGCCGAAGGTGGCCACCCTACGGATTCCAGGCTCTGGCTAGTTAGGATCCGTAGAAGAGTCTAAAGACTTAAAAAAAATGAACAGATTTTTAGACCTCGAGCGCAGAGTATGGATTACAGGCCGAAGATACTCTCAAAAGTACAAATGATAAATGCGGATTCGAAGCATTCAATTGTTCGGAGCTTTGTTGTGCCTAGCGAACCCTTTACTATAGTAAAGGCTTCACCACCCACAAGGGGGGTCGGAGGATAGGAGCGCACAGCATGCTTTCGAAGCAGTTCACATTAAAACGTTATACTTTTACATCAAGAGAAATTTGTATCTAAGCCTAGGTAAAATCGGAGACCCCTTCGGCCCCTAGAGCTACTTCTGCGGCTACTTTGACCTTCGGAGCTCGAAGTCGCCGGAAGGGTCCTTTTAGTTCGGGTGCTTCTCTTCTTCTTCGAAGCTCACAGTTTCTTATGCTCCTCTTGAAGCTCGGCCCAGGTCAGGAGCCTTCCAGAGTCAGCCTCCGCAGGGTCTTCGGCCTGGTACTCCGAGTCGGACCAGTCAATAGGTTCGGAAGATGAAGATCCCTCCGCCCTCTCTTCCTCTTTAATATAAGTTAAGACGTCCCGGCAAACTTCAGGGGTGATCTCTCCTCCGTCTCCGCGAGGAACAGAAAAACGGGAGCGGCGGTAAGGCCTCAGGCCCTCGAGGTTTGCCCACTCCTTTTGGAGCTCAGAGGAAGGTTCCAGAAGTTCGAAGTCAGGGCTCGAAGGGCATGACAAAACCTAAAAAAGAGCAGAACACCCAAGACAAGTTCCTGTTTATGACTTTTTCATTAATAAAAAGAGGCTTTACAAGGCTTCATGTACATAGTAACCCTAAGTGGCTAGACCTGCGGGTTAGTCGGTGGAGCAGGAACCGAAGGGGCTGGCGAAGCAGGAAGTGGCGGCCTTGTATGCGCTTGCTTCTACCGACGGGCCTCATCAATCCAAGCTTTAGCCGCGACCTTGTGGTCCATCTTCTAGGTCGAGCGGAGAGCTTCCCAGGCCGAAGCCACATCCGAAGATGGCCGCAGCTAGTCGTCGGATGCGAAGCCTCCAGGGGTCGAACCCCGACCGAGCCGAGGGGAATCCGAAGAGACTCAAGGTGACGAAGAACCCCAATACCGGCACACTGTCCGGAGATCTCTCCGTACCTGATGCCGGAGTTCTTCATCAACGTCGAAGCTAATTGGATCCTCGTCAGCTTCCGGTCAAGGGGCTCATGGGTCGGAGCAGAAGAAGAAGGGAACATAGTGCCGAAGTACTCCAAAGTACCCTGAAGAGCCTCCAAGGTATGGTCCGCGATGCTCGAGTTTTTCTTCTCCGCTGCTTCCAGCCCTTCAGCCGTCGCAGACACCTCAGCCACCCGGAGCATTAAAGAGCTCTTGAGGGCCATTGCCTGGCTAAGCGCCCCCTAGAGCTCCACCAATTGTGCGCTCGAAGTAGCAGCCTCTTGACGGAGTCTTTCAACTTCCGCCCGAAGGACGACGCGCTCAGCCTCGACCTCTTGGGCAGACGAGCGAAGGGCATCACTGTCTTGCCGCGCTATCCGAAGGGCTTCGTCAGACGCCGCCCTAGCCCTCCGTTCCTCAAGAATCTCTTCCTCCAGCCGAAGGGATCTCCCGGTGGAGTCGTTAAGGGCCGTCTGGAGGGTGGTAACCTTCCGTTTAAGTCGATTAACTTTGACCTCGTTGGAAGTCGCTGCCGCTCTAGCAAGGACAAATTGCTGCAAAAAGAACAAGTAAGTACTGAAGTATTTATGATCACTAATGCGAAGCAACTATGGTGTCTTTTCATACCTGAAGGGCAGCCCTCTCGAGGGCTGTGTTGAGTGACGAAGCCCTGGCCTTGCTCAAGACGGAGACCAAGTCCGAGTTGACGATGTCCTGGCTTCTCTCGGCCAGAGGCTCCATGAGTTTCCAGAGACCACTCCGGTGCTCCAAGAACGGAGCCAGCAGAGGAAGCCAAGACGAAGCCTGGAGATCGTCCGCTACGGCGTCGTCCTCCGAAGTGCCGACGGAGGTCACGGCTTGGCCACGAAGAAGGCCGAGGCTGGATATGCTCTTGCCTCGCCCCGGTACGAAGGAGGGCGAAGCAGGAGCACTCCGATCGTCGGCAGCCAACCCATCAACCAGAACCGCTACGGCAGGGGCAACGTCAGGGGTCGAGGCTGCCACCGCAGGGCCGACCTCCGTCGCCAAGCTCGTCCCGGCAGGCGCGTCACTCGCTCCAACGGACGCATTCTCCGCCGCCAAGTTTGGAGTCTCCGAAGGCACAGGAGGGTCTGCTTGAACAGCAGCCTCCGAAGGCGCAGGAACTCTAGATGCCACCAAAGCTTCGACACCCGTAGAGGTACCTATTTCGATGACAAAATTAATAAGCATGTTTTCACAGATAGCATGCAGGTATTGGTTAAAAAACAGAGGAGATTCGGAAAGTACCTCCGGGAACCTCGTGGGGTAGGATCGCAGGATCGTTCAGGACCTCATACATTCGAAGGATGTCGGCGAAGTCATCTCTTGAGGTCCTGCCCCCAACATTTCCTGCCGGAGCCGCGACCTCCGCCATAACCACCTCTGGTACAGGCAAGTTGGGAGTAGCAGGGTCTGACTCCACTTGCACGACGTCGGGCACGGGAAGGACCGCCGGAGCTACGCTCGCTACCTCCCTAACGGAGGTGCTAGGGGGGACTTCCCCTATGTCCTCGTCGTCCAGGAGGAAGGATTCGAAGGCCGCCGCTGTCTGGGTGTCGGAGTCCTCTACCTCTTCGGAGGCTGAGCTCTGGCCACCTGGTGATGAAGTAGACGAAGAAGGCGTCAGCTGCGAAGGGGGCTTCACCACCTTCTTCTTCCTGGGCGGCTGCTTGCCGGTCTTCTTGGATGGTTCGGTAGGGGCTTTCCTTTTGCGAGCAGCCGCTCCGGTCGGGGCGAAGTCGGGAAGATTTGGGGGCTCCATCCTGAGAACTCCCCATACTCTGTTGGATCGCTCCCAGCTTCCCACCAGCTCTAGCCTTCTTTGCCTCTCGGCCACCGAAGGGGCTCCGAGAACTCGTTCGGTGGCCCGAACAATGTCCTCCGGAGCCAATGCCAGAGGCACCGCTGAAAAGAAAAGGTGCAAAATTATGAACACAGTTGGTTCCTTCATCTAATATGGTGCTTCAGGGAATATGCCTTACCTAAGCTTCGGAGGTCCCCCTCCGAGGCCTGCGGGAGCACGATCGGCCAGTTGGCCCCAAGGGGAGGGATCTAAAGGGCGATGAATTCCTCGGCCAGATCGCGCATGCTCATGCGACGAGCCACCGAAGTGAGCAACCCTAGCCTCGTCGAGAGCAGGCTAGGGTTCGGAGAGATGTCCGCCTCCTTCCGAAACCAGATCTCCTGGAGAGGACCAGCGAGGGGGATTCCTCTCCGACTTCGGCGTAAAACCATCGAAGTATCCAGTTTGTATACCACCTGTCATTTATGGCTTTTGCAGGGAAGTGTAGGGCATGCTCCCTCCGAAGCTGGAAGTTGACGCTGCCGAAGGCTATAGTCACCTTGGAGTCCACAGGTCCGTCTTGGGGCTTCGGCTGACATATGGCTTCGTGGGTTGCAGCGAAGATCTCGGAGCGTCCTTCGCATCCCTCTGCCCAGAGCGCCCACTCGAAGATGGCTAAGCGCGCGATGGCGTTGGGAGATATTTGAGGCATAGTTATGTGGAACAAGTCCAATACCTCTGCCAAGAAGTCCATGGCGGGCAGTCCCAGACCTGCTCCGAAGAAAGCTTCAAAGACCACCACCTCCCCGCTTCGCGGCCTCGGAGTTGATTCTGTTCCGGGGACCCGAGTCCTCAGTCCAGTGCCCAGCTTCCCATCCACTGCTTCTTCAATGGATTCGGCGGTGCTCACGGACTGGCCAATGATGAAGCTCTGGGCAATCTTCTTCTTGGAGGGCGGACGGAGTGCCCGAGGATTCTTGGGCCAAGCTCTGCTCGAGGTCCCCGCCATGGCCGCTGCTGCCGAGGCAGCCCATGCCTGCCTCTGCGCTAAAGTGTTGCCTGCTGCCAGAGTGGTGTGGCTAGTCCTCGCCATTGCGCTTGAGTGCTCAAGAGATTGGAAGATTGGGGGAAGGTGAATCGTGGATGATGGAAGCGGTAAAAAATCCCAGTTAATCCCTGTCTTCCCCTTTTATAACCGCACGGCCCGTGCTACTCTTCGATTGGTTTCACACTGCAGGTTCGGCTTCTGTCACCGACAAGTGGGTCCGGTAATTGGAACGGCAAGCAACTGCTGTCGAAATCGACCGTTACCTTTTTTACAGAGTGTAACGGCTACTTGCGCTGTAACGGCTACAATTTAACGGAGCTCCACGACGCTTGCACTTCGAGACCGTTCCCTTCCCAGCGAGCGTTCCCATTGCGTCGGGGACCCGAAGGGGGGGGGGGGGTTCGAATGCATTAAGCTCGAAGTTCTCGGCTAAGTTGCAATATGCTCAAATCCTCTTTAAGCCTTAAAAATAGAAAAGTTCCTTCCGTATACTGACTTCTTTCTAAACAAGTTAACTGCAGAAAGGCGTATTCGAGGGGCTACTATTGGGGGAAATTACTCCATTTTCCAGGGCTTAAAGATTAATCCTTCAAAGGCTGAGGAGGACTCCAAAGCTAGCGAGCGGTGGTTCGAAGTATAAGTCACCGCACCGAAGGGTACATCAGTGCGAAGCCCTAGAGAACCCTCCGAATGGAAGATGAAGGCTCCGAAGCCGAAGGACAAGATTGATGGGATGTCCAGCTTATCCATCTACCTTGTAATATTTTACCTTATATAACCTTGTTCCTGGTATCGAATAGTTTCCACTATGTCGGTTGTAATCTAGAGGTAAATAGGTCTTTTCCTTATGCTTTTTCACCTATAAATACCCCCCTTTGTACCTTGTAAAAGGGATCCAGAACGAGTGGTTCACTACACTCCTTCGGACTACTCGAGCTATTATCCAATCCGGAGGTTCGAGGTAGCCCTTAAAGCACAAACTCCTTGTTTGTTCATTCTTGATTTCAGAGAACCTGTTGGTGTAACTTTTACGCCAACATTTAGCAAAGTAGAAAAATTAGGACGAGGTTTTGCGTCGGCCGATCCCTTGGAGGAGGTCTACATAGGTGATGGTAGCATCCCAAGGCCGACTTTTGTAAACCAAAATTTGCAGCCCGATAAAAAGGCTGAATTATTAAAGTTACTTCGGTCTTATGTCAATTGTTTCGCATGGGAGTATAGCGAGATGCCAGGGCTAAGCCACGAGCTCGTAGAGCATCGGTTGCCCATCAAGTCTGGATTTAGGCCTTATAAGCAGCCTCCCCGCCACATTAATTCGGTCGTCTATGACCAAGTTAAAGAAGAAGTGGAGCGGCTACTCAAGGATAAATTTATTAGGCCGTGCAGGTACGCGGAATGGGTTGCTAACATCGTGCCTGTTGAGAAGAAAGGGAGCGGCAAGATACGGGTATGCATTGATTTCAGGGATCTGAATAGAGCCACTCCAAAGGATGACTATCAAATGCCGATAGCTGACATGCTGATCAACGATGCTTCAAGGCACAAGGTACTAAGTTTTCTTGATGCCAATGCTGGTTATAATCAAATCTTTATGGCCGAAGAGGACATCTACAAGACTGCCTTTCGATGCCCTGGTTTTGTCGGTTTGTTCGAGTGGGTCGTCATGACTTTTGGTTTAAAAAATGCCGGCGCCACGTATCAGTGCGCTATGAACTTGATCTTTCATGACTTGTTAGGAGTTATGTTAGAAGTTTACATCGATGATGTCGTGGTCAAATCGGACGCTATGGGAAACCATTTAGCTAATTTGAAGGTTGCTTTTGATAGGATGCGACAGTATGGGTTGAAAATGAACCCACTCAAGTGTGCTTTTGGTGTGTCGGCGGTTAAGTTCTTAGGTTTCATGATTCATGAGAGAGGCATAGAAATTGATCCTAAGAGACTTGAAAAGATTAGAAATGTTGCAGCGCCAACATGCAAGAAGGATTTGCAAAAGTTGCTAGGCAAGTTGAACTATTTGCATCGCTTTATATCCAACTTGTCCGGCAAGATTGATGCTTTTGTCCCCATACCCCGGCTAAAAAACGAAGCTGAGTTCGCTTGGGGGGCAAGCCAGCAAAGTGCTTTTGAGAAGATCAAGGAGTGCTTGTCATCACCGCCCGTGGTGAGAGCACCCAAGGCCAGGATTCCATTTCGGCTATACATCGCTGCCGAAGGTAGTGTGATTGGAGCCGTCCTAACCCAGGAGGTAGAGGGGAAGGAGTACATCATCACGTTCTTGAGCCGCCGCCTGCTGGACGCCGAAACCAGGTACGTGTTTGTGGAATGATTGTGTTTACCACTTTACTACGCGTGCACCAAATTGCGCCATTATCTTCTCCCCACTACATGTGTTGTCATTTGCCAAACCGATGTTATAAAGCACATGTTACAGAAACTGATTCTATGTGGGAGAATCGGAAAATGGGCTTACGCGTTGATTTAGTACGATTTGGCCTACGAGCCCCTGAGAGCGATGAAAGGCCAAATCGTAGCCAACTTCATAGTTGATCATCATATAGATGTCGGTTGGAGTGACACTATTCCTCTAGTTGAGGTAGTACCATGGAAAATCTATTTTGATGGTTCGGCTTGCAAGAGTGGCCAAGGTATTGGAATGGTTCTCATATCACCTAATTGTATGCACTTTGAAACCTTGGCCCGGCTAGAGTTTTCTTCCACTAATAACCAAGCCGAATATGGAGCTTTCTTGCTAGGTCTTGAACTACTAGAGTCTGTAGGCGCTAAACATGTTCACGCATATGGTGATTCGTTATTAGTAGTACAACAAGTAGCTAAGAATGCTCAATATTTTAATGGCTTGCTGAATAGTTACTTGGACAAATGTCTAGACATAGTTGCTACTTTTGATGATTTCAAAATATCTCACGTGTCAAGAGAAGCCAATTCAGTCGCTAATGACTTGGCTCAACAAGCATCTAGCTACCAAGTCAGGAGAGGGAAATTTTCTGTATTTAAGAAGCCGATGTTTGGTCTCACTGCCGAAGCCAGTAACGGTGGGCAGGCGAACGCTCCGGGTCGAACCCCTCGGGTCGCCGAAGGCCACCAGACGCCGAAGGCCCTGGATCGGAGTGCTCTGTCGATCGAAGGATCTGGCACGCCAGAGCCCATAGTGCGAAGCCTCCTGAACGGAGAAGGCTCTCTGGAGTCTGAACCTTCCGAAGAGCTTCAGCCCAGCACACTCTGAACGGACACCTCGGCCAGGCTTCGGCAGGAGCTAGAATGGCTCGGGGGGCACCCCGAGGTCAGTAGTTTAGAGGTTTGTTTAGAAAATGGACCAGCAAAACCCTCTGAAGCCTGTAAGGGCGATTGGAGAGCCCCAATCATCCAGTATTTGAGAGACCCCAGCCAAAGGATTGATCGGAAGGTTCGGTGACAAGCGTTCAAATTCGTGATGATGGACGACACATTGTATCACCGAACCATCGACATAGTGCTATTGAAGTGTTTAGACCATGAACAGTCCCAAGTGTCTATAGGAGAAGTCCATGAGGGGCTTTGCGGCACTCATCAGTCGGCCCAAAAGATGAGTTGGATGCTCAAAAGAGCGGGTTTTTATTGGCCTACTATGACTGAAGATTGTTTCAAGTACTACAGAGGGTGTGAGGCATGTCAGAAGTTTGGCAACATCCCGTTAGCTCCTGCCTCATTTCTCAATCATATTGTCAAGCCATGGCCATTTCGAGGTTGGGGTTTAGACTTCATCGGCCAGATCTACCCTCCTTCCTCAAAGGGGCATTGGTTTGTGTTGATGGCGACCGATTACTTCACCAAATGGAGCGAGGTCGTACCTCTCAAGAACATGACTCACAATGAGGTACGTGATTTTATTTTAAAGCACATCATACATAGATTCTGCATCCCTCAAACTCTTACTACGGATCAAGGTAGTTCATTTGTGTCTAAAGAAGTAAGGGACTTCGCCGAATATTATGGTATTAAGTTGATAAACTCTTCACCTTACTATGCTCAGGCCGAGTCTAGTAATAAAACCGTGATTAAGCTCATTAAGAAGAAAATTGAGGAGTTTCCTAAAAGGTGGCGTGAGGTGCTTTTCGAAGCGCTATGGGCTTGTAGGATTGCAAAGCACGGTGCTACCAAGGTCAGTCCATATGAGTTGGTATATGGACAAGAGGCTGTTTGTAACACCCCAAAATTTTCAAAACAATAAAAATATTATTAAACACAATTTATTGGAATTATTATTTCAGAAAATACTTTAATTCTCTTTTATACCCTTTTGAACTACAACATAGAGTAGATGACCAAATCAGGAGGTGAAACTTTTTGTATATAATCCTAAGACCAAAATATAATTTTGGGAATTTTTATAAATTTTTACCAGCCTTGGAAGTAGCCCTAATATTTTAATCTATTTTCTGGAATTATTTTTATTCAGAAAAGTAATAGAACAGTAATGGGCTCCTCCCCCTCCCTTCTCTCTCTCCCGGCCGGCCCAGCCCGTTACCGCGCTCGCCTTAGACTGACAACCCGGTCCCACCTGTCGGCGCCGAATCCCTCCCCTCGCGCGCGAACCCGACAACCCGGCCCCACCCGTCAGTTGCCACCCCCGCTCGCCCGCGCTCACTGGCCCGTGGACCCCGCCTGTCAGAGTCGTCGTCTCCGCAAGATCCGCCCCCAAATCCCCCCTCGCCGGCCGAAACCCTAGCCCTCCTCGGATTCGCCCTCGCCGGCCCCCTCACCCTAATTACTCGACGGCATTGAATTCCCCGCGTTCCCCCGACCGTTTCCCCCCGTTAATCCCCGCCATTAAACCACGAGATCAGCGCTCGCGTGCATGGCCGAGGCTCACCGGCGCCATTGAAGACCTCCCCTCCCCTTTCCTTGTATTTGTCGCCCGTTATCCCTCGCCGACGACCCTATATAAACCCCTCACCCCCGCCGCGCTCGGTCCACGCGTCCAATTGAGCCCAGACCGAACAGAGCTCCTGCATTCCACATTTTAGCGCGCCACCACCACCCGTCCTCCAGCCGCCGCTCGCCGTCGTCGGAGCCCCTCTCCGTCCACGCCGACCGCACCGTCGTAACCGCCGGGACCTCACCAACCTCGGCCACCACTCCATCGACGACGAACCTCGCCGGATCGCCGTCGCCGCCAAGGACCCGAACGCCTCCACCGCCTCCGCTCGTCGCCGGCCTCGCTCCGTCGACCTTTTCTCGCCGCCGAGGTACCCTCGTGATCCCCGTAGCACCCTCGTTCCATTTTAGGCCTTAGACTAGGTCGCCGTCGCTCGCCGTGGCCGCTGGCCCGCTCGCCGTCGTCGGAGAAGACGACCGGCACGGGTCGAGTACCCGTGCCGTGTCGGATTCACGCACGACCGTGCGATCTGGATCCGACGGTGATGGTTAATCCCCGCGTGCGGATTAATCTGATCCGTTAGATCTCGGCGAAGGGGTACGTTTTAATCCCGTGCGTCCATTTGTTTTAAAACCCCGCGTTTAATCTCGTGCGTCCACGTGGTACCCCTTCGCACGTTTTAATCCTGGCCGTCCGTTGTCACTTACGCGTCCCGCCTCGCCCTCGCGCGTCGGATCTGGATCCGACGGTCCAGATCGACCCGGCGCACGCGCACAGTGCGCGGGTTCACCGTGGGCCTGGCTCACCGTGGACCCGAGGGGTTTAAAATTTGAAAATAAAATTCCAGAAATGCTTTTAAACTTGTAAAATTCATATCTAATGCATTTGAACTCTAAAAATTACCATTCCAATTTCAGAAAATTCATAAAATTATTCTCTACACATTTATGCAATAAAAACAGTAGGTTTATTTTGACATTCTCATGTTTATTCAAATAATTATTCAAAAGCCTTTAGGATTAAAATATGGATTTAAATATTTAAACTTCAGAAAAATTTATATTAATTTCCTTTCTGTCCATTCACTGAAAACCACCAAATTGACATGAACTTTTCATTTCACACTTGTTTGAGAATTTAATATGACAATAATCACATTTAAACATTTGTTTTCTAAAGGACAACCCTTCATTTTAATCCCTTTAAAATTATTTATAAAATTCAGAACCTTAACCTTTGAGTTTATTTATTTTAATCAAACCAACTTTAACTTATATGCTTGCAATGTAATGTTGTATGGTTTGATTGAATGTGGTACTCTTTTTATTTTACTTTATATTAAAAAGACTACGACGTCGCCGAGGAGCCGGAGTACTTCCCCGAAGTCCCTCCCTCTCCCTTTGCTGAACAAGGCAAGTCACCAAACCATTCTTTTGAGCATATTGAACCCATGTCTGAATTGACTATCGCTAAAACACATAGGTTATGTATATGCATTAGTCAAATGAACCCTTACTTTATATTTATTTAGGATCCCCCGACCTTGATGTGCAACCCAAGCCATGCTATCTCGCCTAACCTCCTTGTCACCATATGATCAATGATATTAGCTAGTGTCCAATGTATTGACACGGCCGCTATAGGATAAAAATGAGTCGTAGCAAAATGGTTCTATTATATGATCCCCGTTGCTTCTTATCCTTGGAAATTCTGTTGGTGATGAGTCATGGTTGTGAGTGTATGCATGGTGGGTTCCGGGTGCAAGCTAGGGCATTGGTCAGTCGCACCCGGGGCACTATAAGGACCGGTCTGAGGGATCCGTTGCAATACACTTACGTACTAACCACAAGTCTAGTGGGTAAGTCCTAACTAAGGTATGGGTTGTTCCAAACCGAGGCCACCACTTGGAGATGGGTCAAGTTGCACCTGCGGGTGACTTGTACCAATGTGGCGCAAAAGGGGGTGCGACGTTAGCCGGGATACGGCCCGGCGCGCCGGCGAAACCTAGAGCGGGTGGTTATCGCTTGGAACATCTCATATTGAGGTTTTGGCACGAGTTCCCGTGAAATGGGTCATCTCGTTGAGATGAGTGCGTGCCTTGTGGGTACAGTAGTACATCTCTGATCAGAGTCTTAAATCTTTTCGAAAAGCCGAGCCCACGGTCAAGGGCGGGTTGCGTGACATCCCCCAGTTAGTTTACTTTGAATATGAATGTGCATGATGGATTGACATGTAAGGACCGTTGTGCGAGGAGGTAAAATGTACTCCTCGAGTTAGTTGATGTTGATGATGTTCATATTTACTTTCCGCATGATTAAAAATATGATTACACTAAATGCCATAACTGCAACTGCTTTATTCCGCATTGTTAGCCTTTATCCTTCCTTGTTTATTACCCTGCATTATTATTTGCATTTGCGGTGGCTTGTTGAGTACTTTTTTGTACTCATACCCGTTGGACCCCACAGAGGATGCTTATCTTGAAGACGGTCTGGAGTAGCGACCCAGTCGAGAAGAAAGATCCTGAAGAAGACGTTCGTCATGCCGCTGTTTAAATTATCTTATTACTGTTTTTACTAAAACAATGCTGTAATAAATATGGTCTGCGTACCATGGATATTGTCGTATGTACGTTGTCGCATGATGAACCTCTTGTATTATTGTTTTTCTATGGAAATTCAATAATGTCTCGATTTTGTTAAATCGGGGCGCTACAAGATGGTATCAGAGCCGACTCGACTGTAGGAAGCCAAACAGACCCGCCTAGCCATTAGCCATAGGAAATTACTTCTCGAAAATCTACTTCATAAACTTTATTCCTCTCCTCACTTTTATTCAACTTGCTGTTTTGTAGATGCCAGTCTACCAAGTCCACAGTTACTGCCGCCACTACGAGGGCTTCGTCCGGGAGCTCCGCATGATGCTCACCTTCCTCGGGTTCCTCTTCGAACCTGAATTCCAAGGAGTGTACCCCGACGAGTTCGCCGGGCCTTGCGACGTCTCCCTCACCATCCATGGCTCCGGAGAGCATCTGCCGCCCTACACCACCGCACTTGGAGGCCCGACTTTCGACGTCGCGTGCCAATGAGTTGCCCTCCAGGCCCTCATGGAGCTGAGGATGATCTACGACGATCGTCTTCAGAACTCATCCTTCCGGCTTGTGCCGAAGCGTACTCCCGGAGCCCACCGTAGCATCTACCTCGGAGTTCACTCCGTGCGTGATCCGGTCATGGCCCGGCAGTCGCGTCTTCTGCAGGCCATGGATGATCTCCACACCGAGGCGGTGCTCGACGCCGACGAGCACCATGAGGCGGTTGCGTTTCTTCGTGAGGAAACGAAGAACCTGATCCAGCAGAACGGCGAGTTGCAGCGCAAGATCATGCAGCTGCAGAAGGACATCGCTGAGATGGTTCCTCTTCTTCCAAGGAAGAAGAAGCCCATCCGTGAGCCCCTCCCTCGCCCCAAGAGGATCCCGCCACGACCCTCCCCCGCCAGGCCTTCCACCAGCGCCCCTACACCACGCCCCGGCCTCGTCTCCGACTCCATCATCGAGAATTTTCTCGAGCCCACCATCTCTCTGGAGCCGCGCACTCGTGGTTCCGAGAGCACGGAGACCGCCTCCGGTGGCGAGTAGGCGTTAGGAGTCGCTATCTAAATAAGAATCAAAATTTTGTATGTGGTGCTGCCCACGACGAGTGTGTCATGGGTAGAATAAAAACTTGATTGTAACAAACAATTTATGCCACTATATATAATTTTGTGCTTGAATCTTATATGATTGTATTATCGTTTCGTCATTCTTTGCTTTATCGCTTTGTATATTCAGAAGATGGCCGACCACCAGAACACCGGCTCCAACAACGGAGCAGGAGGAAGCCGTGATGCGCCCGAGGGTGTTGTGCCCAACTGGGGTGCGACAGGCCCGCGCCAATCCGGGTCGCCTTCCGCCAACCACCCCACCTTGGCGGAAATGATGGCGAATCAGAATCATCTGATCACCGCCCTCCTCACCCAAATGCAGCACCAACAGGCTCAGTTGGACCGTCTGTAGAACGGGGAGCCCGCCCCTCGCGCACCAGCACCCGCGGCCGCTCCGCAACTCTCCGAGTTCTTGCGCGTGCGCCCGCCCATCTTCTCGAGCACAACCAACCCGATGGAGGCCGGAGATTGGCTTCGCACCATCGAGAAGAAGCTCGACCTCCTCCCCTGCACAGACCGTGAGCGAGTGGCCTTCGCCACTCATCAGCTCCAGGGTCCCGCCGCTGAGTGGTGGGACAACTATCGTGCGTCCCAGCCAGAGGGCCACATGGTGACTTGGGCGGAGTTCACCATCGCCTTTCGTGCCGCCCACGTCCCCGCCGGTGTCATCGCGGTCAAACAGCAGGAGTTCCGCGACCTGCAGCAGGGCAACAGGACTGTCATGGAGTACCTCCATGAGTTCAACCGCCTCGCACGCTACGCACCGGAGGAAGTGCGCACCGACGCCCTCCGCCAAGCCAAGTTCCTAAGGGGACTTAAGGATGAGCTGTCCATCCAGCTCGTCGCCGCCGACTTCGCCGACTTCCAGCGGCTGGTCAATAAAGCGCTCATCCAAGAGACTGAGCAGAACAAGCTGGACCTCAAGAAGAGGAAGATGATCGCCTTCAAGCACCAGCAGGGGAACACTCAGAGGCCCCGCTTCGTCCCTCCGCCACCAGCGCCCGCCTACCATCCTCGGCCCGCCTACAGGCCACCTCATGCAGCCGGTGGATCCAACGCCGGGCATCCTCGCCCGCTCCACCAGCTCCGGCCGCTCAGCCGGCACCGGCCGCCAAGGCCCCGATCTTGAGGGATCGCCAAGGAAGGCCGGTCGTCTGCTTCAACTGTCGCAAGGAAGGGCACTACTCGCACCAGTGTCCTCACCCCAAGCAGAACCAAGGCGCAGCACCCCACCAGGCCGTTCGCGCCCGCGTCAACCACATCAGCGCGGAGGAAGCTCAGGAGGCTCCTGAAGTCGTACTCGGTACGTTTACTATGAATTCCGTACCGGCCGTCATATTATTTGACTCTGGAGCAACCCACTCCTTTGTCTCGGAAGATTTTGCAAAAACAAACCATCTGGACGTGCTCCCTCTACCAATTCCCATGGTGATTGCCACCCCCGGCAATAGGACCTCAGCTCGCTTCTACAGCCCTAAGGTTCAACTTGACATCCAAGGAGTGCTGTTTCGGGCCGAGCCTGTCCTCATCCAATGCACCGGACTCGACCTTATATTAGGTATGGATTGGTTGATGAAGCACAAGGGAGTGATCGACTGTGCCAACAAGTCCGTCACGGTGACCAGTCCTGAAGGCGTAACCGTCACCTTCCGGATGACCAGTCGCAAACCACTCGGAGCATCCCTTCGCTCGATAGTTCTTGAAGAGGTGCCAATAGTCAAGGAGTTTGCAGATGTTTTCCCCGAAGATCTGCCCGGAATGCCTCCCAAGCGGGACATCGAATTCAGAATCGAGCTTGTCCCGGGGACCACTCCAATCTCCAAGCGCCCATACCGCATGGCCGCCAATGAACTAGCCGAAGTCAAGAGCAACATCGAAGACCTAGAGCAGAAAGGTTACATCCGACCGAGTACCTCACCTTGGGGTGCACCGGTCATATTTGCCATGAAGAAGGACAAGACCAAGAGGATGTGCGTGGACTATAGAGCCTTGAACGACGTAACTATCAAGAACAAATACCCGTTGCCTCGGATCGACGACCTGTTCGATCAGCTGAAAGGATCCTCGGTGTTTTCCAAGATTGACCTCAGGTCAGGTTATCACCAGTTGAGGATCAGGGAGGAAGATATACCCAAGACTGCTTTCACCTCCCGCTATGGACTCTACGAGTACACTGTGATGTCGTTCGGACTCACGAATGCCCCGGCCTTTTTCATGAACATGATGAACAATGTATTCATGGAGTTCTTGGACAAGTTCATCGTGGTATTCATCGACGATATCCTCGTTTACTCCAAGACCAAGGAAGAACACGAGACTCACCTCCGTCTGACCCTCGGAAAGCTAAGGGAGCAGCAACTGTACGCCAAATACAGCAAGTGCGAATTTTGGTCGTCTGAGGTGAAGTTCCTCGGTCATGTAATATCTGCCGGAGGAATAGCAGTGGACCCAACCACCGTAGAAGCGGTTACCAACTGGCTGCAGCCCACGACCGTGACCGAGATCCGGAGTTTCCTCGGATTGGCCGGATACTATCGCCGGTTCATCGAGAATTTTTCCAAGATCGCCAAGCCTATGACCAGACTTCTGCAGAAAGAGGTGAAGTTTGACTGGACCCCCGACTGCGAAGAAAGCTTCCAGACCCTCAAGAAGAAGCTTGTGTCAGCCCCCATTCTGACTCTGCCAGACATCCGGAAAGACTTCCACGTCTACTGTGATGCCTCTCGTCAAGGATTGGGATGCGTCTTAATGCAAGAAGGGAAAGTGATATCCTACGCCTCCCGGCAATTGAGACCGCATGAGCTGAACTACCCAACCCACGACCTGGAACTAGCAGCCGTGGTTCATGCCTTGAAGATATGGAGACATTACCTTGTGGGAAATCGGTGTGAGGTCTTCACCGACCATAAGAGCCTCAAGTATATATTCACTCAACCAGACCTGAACCTCAGGCAAAGGAGATGGTTGGAACTGATCAAGGATTACGACTTGGGCATCCATTATCATCCGGGCAAAGCAAACGTGGTGGCAGACGCTCTTAGTCGGAAAGGGTACTGCAATGCCATCATGATTCAAGACCAGGCTCCTCTACTTTATAAAGAGATGGAAAGGCTAAACCTAGGGATCACCACTCGAGAGTACCTCGCTGCCTTGGAGTCTCGGCCCGTCTTAATAGACCAGATCCGAGAGAAGCAGAAGGAAGACCCAGACATCCTGGAGATCCAGCAAAACATGAGGAAGGGTAAAGCCCCCGGATTCTCCGAGGACGAACATGGTACCATTTGGTTCGGAAACCGAGTATGCGTACCCAACCTACCTGAGTTGAAAACTCTCATCCTTCAGGAAGCCCACGATACTCTATACTCCATCCATCCCGGGAGTACAAAGATGTACCAAGACCTGAAGGAGAAATATTGGTGGGTCAGCATGAAGAGAGAAATAGCCGAGTATGTGGCCAAGTGCGACACATGCCGGCGAGTCAAGGCAGAGCATCAGAGACCTGCCGGACTTCTTCAACCCCTCAAAGTCCCTGAATGGAAGTGGGAAGAGATAGGAATGGACTTCATCACGGGACTGCCCAGGACCCAAGCTGGTCATGATTCTATCTGGGTGATCGTTGATCGACTCACCAAGGTAGCTCACTTCGTCCCGGTCAAGACAACTTACACCGTCGCCAAGTTGGCTGAGTTGTATATGACCCGGATCGTGTGCCTCCACGGAGTTCCCAAGAAGATTGTATCTGACCGCGGGAGTCAGTTTACCTCCAAGTTTTGGAAGAACCTTCAAGAGGAACTCGGCACCCGGCTGAACTTTAGCACCGCCTATCATCCACAGACCGACGGTCAAACCGAAAGGGTCAACCAGATATTGGAGGATATGCTTAGAGCTTGTGCTCTAGACTTTGGCGGAATGTGGGACAAGAACTTACCTTATGCAGAGTTCTCCTACAACAACAGCTATCAAGCCAGCCTGCAAATGTCCCCGTTCGAAGCACTCTATGGGCGTAAGTGCAGAACACCGTTGCTCTGGGATCAAACTGGAGAATCACAACTGTTTGGGACTGACTTATTGAGAGAAGCTGAAGAGAAAGTTAAGATCATAAGAGACCGACTGAAGGCAGCCCAATCCAGGCAAAAGAGCTACGCCGATAACCGTCGAAGAGATCTAGCCTTTGAGGAGGGCGATTATGTCTACCTCCGAGTCACTCCCCTCCGTGGCACTCAAAGGTTCAACATGAAAGTCAAACTAGCACCCCGCTACGTCGGACCTTTCCAGATCCTCCGTCGACAAGGAGAAGTGGCATATCAACTTGAACTGCCTCCATCCTTGGCAGGCGTTCATGATGTGTTCCATGTCTCGCAGCTGAAGAAGTGTCTCCGTGTGCCCACCGAGCAAGCCGACCTTCAGCAACTTAATGTCCAAGAAGACTTGACCTACATAGAGAGACCCGTCAAGATCTTAGAAACCAAAGAGAGAGTAACCATAAGTCGCGTCGTCCGCTTCTGCAAAGTCCAATGGAACAACCATCCCGCCGAAGAAGCCACTTGGGAAAAGGAAGACGAGCTGAAAGCCCAATACCCCGAGCTATTCGAGTAGCGTTCCAATCTCGAGGACGAGATTCTTGTAAGGGGGATAGGTTTGTAACACCCCAAAATTTTCAAAACAATAAAAATATTATTAAACTCAATTTATTGGAATTATTATTTCAGAAAATACTTTAATTCTCTTTTATACCCTTTTGAACTACAACATAGAGTAGATGACCAAATCAGGAGGTGAAACTTTTTGTATATAATCCTAAGACCAAAATATAATTTTGGGAATTTTTATAAATTTTTACCAGCCTTGGAAGTAGCCCTAATATTTTAATCTATTTTCTGGAATTATTTTTATTCAGAAAAGTAATAGAACAGTAATGGGCTCCTCTCCCTCCCTTCTCTCTCTCCCGGCCGGCCCAGCCCGTTACCGCACTCGCCTTAGACTGACAACCCGGTCCCACCTGTCGGCGCCGAATCCCTCCCCTCGCGCGCGAACCCGACAACCCGGCCCCACCCGTTAGTTGCCACCCCCGCTCGCCCGCGCTCACTGGCCCGTGGACCCCGCCTGTCAGAGTCGTCGTCTCCGCGAGATCCACCCCCAAATCCCCCCCCTCGCCGGCCGAAACCCTAGCCCTCCTCGGATTCGCCCTCGCCGGCCCCCTCACCCTAATTACTCGACGGCATTGAATTCCCCGCGTTCCCCCGACCGTTTCCCCCCGTTAATCCCCGCCATTAAACCACGAGATCAGCGCTCGCGTGCATGGCCGAGGCTCACCGGCGCCATTGAAGACCTCCCCTCCCCTTTCCTTGTATTTGTCGCCCGTTATCCCTCGCCGACGACCCTATATAAACCCCTCACCCCCGCCGCGCTCGGTCCACGCGTCCAATTGAGCCCAGACCGAACAGAGCTCCTGCATTCCACATTTTAGCGCGCCACCACCACCCGTCCTCCAGCCGCCGCTCGCCGTCGTCGGAGCCCCTCTCCGTCCACGCCGACCGCACCGTCGTAACCGCCGGGACCTCACCAACCTCGGCCACCACTCCATCGACGACGAACCTCGCCAGATCGCCGTCGCCGCCAAGGACCCGAACGCCTCCACCGCCTCCGCTCGTCGCCGGCCTCGCTCCGTCGACCTTTTCTCGCCGCCGAGGTACCCTCGTGATCCCCGTAGCACCCTCGTTCCATTTTAGGCCTTAGACTAGGTCGCCGTCGCTCGCCGTGGCCGCTGGCCCGCTCGCCGTCGTCGGAGAAGACGACCGGCACGGGTCGAGTACCCGTGCCGTGTCGGATTCACGCACGACCGTGCGATCTGGATCCGACGGTGATGGTTAATCCCCGCGTGCGGATTAATCTGATCCGTTAGATCTCGGCGAAGGGGTACGTTTTAATCCCGTGCGTCCATTTGTTTTAAAACCCCGCGTTTAATCTCGTGCGTCCACGTGGTACCCCTTCGCACGTTTTAATCCTGGCCGTCCGTTGTCACTTACGCGTCCCGCCTCGCCCTCGCGCGTCGGATCTGGATCCGACGGTCCAGATCGACCCGGCGCACGCGCACAGTGCGCGGGTTCACCGTGGGCCTGGCTCACCGTGGACCCGAGGGGTTTAAAATTTGAAAATAAAATTCCAGAAATGCTTTTAAACTTGTAAAATTCATATCTAATGCATTTGAACTCTAAAAATTACCATTCCAATTTCAGAAAATTCATAAAATTATTCTCTACACATTTATGCAATAAAACAGTAGGTTTATTTTGACATTCTCATGTTTATTCAAATAATTATTCAAAAGCCTTTAGGATTAAAATATGGATTTAAATATTTAAACTTCAGAAAAATTTATATTAATTTCCTTTCTGTCCATTCACTGAAAACCACCAAATTGACATGAACTTTTCATTTCACACTTGTTTGAGAATTTAATATGACAATAATCACATTTAAACATTTGTTTTCTAAAGGACAACCCTTCATTTTAATCCCTTTAAAATTATTTATAAAATTCAGAACCTTAACCTTTGAGTTTATTTATTTTTAATCAAACCAACTTTAACTTATATGCTTGCAATGTAATGTTGTATGGTTTGATTGAATGTGGTACTCTTTTTATTTTACTTTATATTAAAAAGACTACGACGTCGCCGAGGAGCCGGAGTACTTCCCCGAAGTCCCTCCCTCTCCCTTTGCTGAACAAGGCAAGTCACCAAACCATTCTTTGAGCATATTGAACCCATGTCTGAATTGACTATCGCTAAAACACATAGGTTATGTATATGCATTAGTCAAATGAACCCTTACTTTATATTTATTTAGGATCCCCCGACCTTGATGTGCAACCCAAGCCATGCTATCTCGCCTAACCTCCTTGTCACCATATGATCAATGATATTAGCTAGTGTCCAATGTATTGACACGGCCGCTATAGGATAAAAATGAGTCGTAGCAAAATGGTTCTATTATATGATCCCCGTTGCTTCTTATCCTTGGAAATTCTGTTGGTGATGAGTCATGGTTGTGAGTGTATGCATGGTGGGTTCCGGGTGCAAGCTAGGGCATTGGTCAGTCGCACCCGGGGCACTATAAGGACCGGTCTGAGGGATCCGTTGCAATACACTTACGTACTAACCACAAGTCTAGTGGGTAAGTCCTAACTAAGGTATGGGTTGTTCCAAACCGAGGCCACCACTTGGAGATGGGTCAAGTTGCACCTGCGGGTGACTTGTACCAATGTGGCGCAAAAGGGGGTGCGACGTTAGCCGGGATACGGCCCGGCGCGCCGGCGAAACCTAGAGCGGGTGGTTATCGCTTGGAACATCTCATATTGAGGTTTTGGCACGAGTTCCCGTGAAATGGGTCATCTCGTTGAGATGAGTGCGTGCCTTGTGGGTACAGTAGTACATCTCTGATCAGAGTCTTAAATCTTTTCGAAAAGCCGAGCCCACGGTCAAGGGCGGGTTGCGTGACATCCCCCAGTTAGTTTACTTTGAATATGAATGTGCATGATGGATTGACATGTAAGGACCGTTGTGCGAGGAGGTAAAACGTACTCCTCGAGTTAGTTGATGTTGATGATGTTCATATTTACTTTCCGCATGATTAAAAATATGATTACACTAAATGCCATAACTGCAACTGCTTTATTCCGCATTGTTAGCCTTTATCCTTCCTTGTTTATTACCCTGCATTATTATTTGCATTTGCGGTGGCTTGTTGAGTACTTTTTTGTACTCATACCCGTTGGACCCCACAGAGGATGCTTATCTTGAAGACGGTCTGGAGTAGCGACCCAGTCGAGAAGAAAGATCCTGAAGAAGACGTTCGTCATGCCGCTGTTTAAATTATCTTATTACTGTTTTTACTAAAACAATGCTGTAATAAATATGGTCTGCGTACCATGGATATTGTCGTATGTACGTTGTCGCATGATGAACCTCTTGTATTATTGTTTTTCTATGGAAATTCAATAATGTCTTGATTTTGTTAAATCGGGGCGCTACACTGTTTTGCCTGTAGAGGTAGATCTTGGCTCCTTAAGAGTGTTAAAGCAAGACGGCTTATCGGTCAACGAATATGAAACTCTTCTAAAAGATAATCTATAGGAAGTGACCATTAAGAGACTAAGGGCTTTAGAAGCCATAGAAGTAGACAAGAAGAAAGTAACTAAAGCCTACAATAAGAAGGTTAAACCAAAATCGTTTCAAATAGGAGACTTGGTATGGAAAACGATTTTACCCTTAGGCACGAAGAGTCCTAAATTTGGTAAATGGTCACCTAGTTGGGAAGGTCCCTTTAAGATAGCCGAAATCGCTCCCGGTAATGCATACGTGTTGGAATCGCTGCAGGGAGAGCAGTTTCGAAGAGATTTGAATGGTAGGTACTTGAAAAGGTATTTCCCAAGTGTGTGGCAAACATCATGAAAGTGTCGAAAAGACGATACAGATGGCATCATCTTTAGCTCGTTGTGCTTTTAGTTCACTAGTTCACTAAAAGGTAGGGGGCATGTGTTGATAGCAAAAAATGGCATTGATGGCTAGATTGTCAAAATATCAATTTTGGTGATTTGGGCCGAAAATACACATGTCGAGGGTCTGTCCGAAGCCCTACAGGGCCAAAGTCCATTAAGCTATGGGCTCCGAAAGCCTCTAGCCAGCCCATGGGCTTCGGCCGGGAAGCCTTCGGAGGCCCACACTACCGAAGCTTTGGCCCGAGGAGCAAGCCTCGATGGGCCTGGCCGAAGCCCACGCAACCAAAGCTTCGGCCCGAGGAGCAGGCCTCGACGGGCTTGGCCGAAGCCCACCTCGATAGAGATAGAGTTGTATGCGTTCCCAGCTCAATCTTTATCTCTATCTGGCCGGATTAATAGCAGATTAGATTAGGAGTTAAGCCCCTATAAATAGAGAGGCAAGGCCGGCGTAGAGAGCCCCCCCAACTCAAACCAAACCAAAGCCCAATGCTTTGATCGTATTTACTTTACCTTTACATTCCTGTACCTCTTCGTGGCTTTTCCTGGAAGCCCTCCGCCGGCCACTACGGAACAGTGGTAAGCCTTGTTACTTCGCCTATGAAGTATTCGTTAATCTATGTAATAGATTGTTATCACCTTGTTACTTCACCTGTGAAGTATCCGCTAATCTGCGTAATAGATTGCTACCTTCGCTACTAGTGCAACACTTAGCAAAATTTGGTCCTCAGGCCGAATTGGTACTTTGCATCATCTCTATTGCAGGTTCGCACGTTTGGAGCCACTTCGTCGAATGTGTCCGGAGCTGAGAGATCGGTTTCAGAGGTCCCCAGGACACCCTTCGGCGGGACAACAGGCTTCGCCAGCATACTTCGTCGCAACAGGCTTCGCCATGACCATACTCCGCACTGAACGAAGTTGCACTCATGTGTGGCCCTCGCGTCACTATTCTGTAGTTTGTTGTATCGGAGATCGCACGGCGAACCCCGCTGTTTGGAGGTGATCACCGTGTCCAGATCTGTTCGGAGTCCGTCTTCGGCTGGATCAGTTCAAACGCCGAAGCACCCTTCGGCGGAGCACTTCGCACTAGACGCCGAAGGTATACTTCGGTGACCCCTTCGCACCAGACTTCGAACCAGGCGGGGCTCCGATGGGTTCGTTGATTTTATTTTGTCTAATCTAACTCTTTCGGCTAATTGGATTATTTTGTGTAATCTAGTTGCCTGGCGACTCCACCCCCCTTATCACTATTAAGGGTAGTCGGAACACGACGTCGGTGCCACGTCACGCTTAGGCTTGTCACTAAGTATCCGTGCACTTTTGGATGATCGAACTGACCCAAGTGCGGGGGCACGTTTCCATGTCAACAGTTGTGTATCCTTTTTAGGATATTTGAGTCAGGTTTCTTTCTTCTTTACTTTTTTCTTGAGTCCTTTTGTGTGTGTTCATGTCATGCATATTGACATATCACACTTTGAGCTTGCTTCTGTTATATGATTGATCTGCTTTACTTATTCTAGCTGGTACATGCTTTTGATTACTTGTCGATGATCATGCTTTGCTTCAGTTCATATGATATATCTGATATCTATCATATGCATGGCTTTTATGCTTTAAAATTGAAAAATGATCACCATTGCTTCTAGTAACTATTATGTGTAGGCTGAATGCTTTTGCTATCTGTTACATGCCTTGTAGCTAGATCCTTACTTAGATGCAGATATGCAACTTGGACATCTATATGCTTTAACATGGAAAATGTGCTATAAAAAGGATAAAAATCAGAAAAATGAAAATTCCATGTCTTTTTATGCTTAATTTGAAAAGATCCAGGAGGGTTTGCTTTGTCGCATTGCATTGTTCTGGACTGCTTACCATAGCACTTTGGTATGAACTAGGACAGTGTAGTGTATGCCAAGACCAATGTCTTAAGCTTCTGATGGTGTAGTTATGGCCTAGGCTTGACTTGGTCGGTTAGCATAAGGTTTGACATGCAAATAACCCCTGGAAAAAATGAAAAAGGAAAAGAAAAAGCCAGAAATTAAAAAAATAACAAGTTTGCTGAAGCACTTTGTTCTGGACAATGCTTATCTTGGTAGATACCAGTTAGCTTTTGCATCTCATGCTTTACCTTGCTTGTCGACTAGGAAATGTGGTGATGCTTTTGTTTGCAAAAATTGAAAAAGGCATGCTAATGACTTTCTTTAGATATCATCTGTTGCACTGATCAAGCCATGTCTTAGATAGTATGTCTTTTGCTATACATGTTAGATGTTGTAATGGCAGTCAATCATATTTGAGAAGCATGCTTTCTACACTCCACCTGCACCCCAGTTGCATTCATTGCATATTTTGAAGGGGAGCTGCATTTCAGGGGGAGTTGGAGTTTGTGTTTGTGTCTCTTTAGAGTACATTTAGTCTCGCTTGATGAGTTCAATTGTCAACAAGGGGGAGAAATTTTGGGTTATTATATCTTTTATAAGAGTTTAGGGGGAGTTTTGGCTTTCTCTGGGATTTGTTTCAGGGGGAGTTTTTAGTCTCTTTTGTCCTTACTCTTTGGATATCCTTGTTGATAACTCTGAGATTGCCCTCGTTTTTGAGTCTTTATTTTTGGTTAACCAGAATGACCGCTTTCTTGCTTTATTTCTGCTTTTGGTCATTAGGGTTAAACTTTTTTTTTATTTTCTTCTTTCTATCTTCTTGTGTTTTGTTTTCGTGTTTCCATATGTGCTTCCAGGTACTGGAGAGTTGATGAAGAGAAGTGTTGACAATGCACTCATCAAGGGGGGGATTGAGGAGCCATGTTGAAGAACATGGGCCTCATGGCTCCATATGTGATGAGTGATTGTCAACGAAAGTCAAAGAGGACATGAAGAGGAGAGAAGACCTGCTGTGTCTGGGCCGCATGTGACTCAGGTACGCGGGCAGCGAGCGACTATCGGGCAAAGGGGCCGCGAAGTCGGGCTAGCCCAATCCGGGTACATGGGCTAGGAGCAGCAGAGGATCCACTTGGCTGTTGACCAGGATTGACTCAGGTACATGGGCGGCAAGCAATTGCTAGGCTAAGAGAGCTGCGGAATCGAGTCGGCCCAATCCGGGTACCCGGTGCGAAGACGGTGGACGCTTTGTCAGTTTCGGTGCAAAACTGACTGTTGATCTCGGATCTGACCATTTTGATAGCCTTGTCAAGTGAACCAATACAAGTTATCTTTATTTAGATTTTTACTATTTTTCCTTTAGGCCCACAGTATGTCAGTCGAGTCTGTAAAAAAAACCCTAAGGGCATTTCGGTATTTTCCATTTTTATTCCCGCGTTTGTAAAAATCGTAGGGGTATTTTTGCATTTTTCCATTTATTGGGCTGCCTATAAATAGGCCCCAATACCCTAGGGTTAGGGTTACCCATTTTTGAAATACACTTTCCCAATTTATGAAATTGTGGGTCACTTTTTCTTCCATCTCCACCGTTCACGGCCGCCTGTGTTCTTCTCTCAAAAATTTGCCGCCGCCGTCGTTTCCTCTTTTTCCGAGCGCCATGTTTTTCTCTGGCCAGCTAAGTTTTTCCTAGTCATGCTGCTTGTGTCTCCCACCTCGAGGCCATAGTGCATGCAACAACCTAGGCTGAGTAGCGTGCGACAGCGCCTAGGCGTAGCCATCATGGCTAAGCACTAGGGTCCTACAGCCCATCGGATTGCTTGAAGCCGCAACAAGCTGCACTCACGCGGCAGCACAACAAGAGTCGTGCGCGGCAGCAGCAGCTTGTCAGCACTTGCGGACAGGCGAAGATTCCAAGGAATGCTGCAGCTCACCGTGCGGATCTTCTGTGGCACACGGCGATGTGAACAGCAAGCATCGGCAGCAGGAGTTTCTTCAATCTAGGCGCACACAAATCGAGGTAAGAAGTTACTATAGCATGCTTTCACGTTTTGATTTTCCAGTATCTGCAATATTTTTGATCAGAAAAAACTAGCACTTTAATTCATCTATTCCAGTATTGTTCGTCACTTAATCTGAGATAAATACATTGCTCGTTTTAGTGACTTATTTCTTGTCCTGATTAGATGTATAAAAAGTTGTGCTACTCATTAGGTTTTAAATTTTACTGTTTATTTTTAGTAGATTCTTGTTTGGTCGTGTATGGGATGAAATGTCAATACGCCATGGATAATTGTATGCGCCAAATATCTTTGCTCTGATTTGTTGAAAGTTTGTGTGAAGATGACAGTGATGTTGTGAGTTATTTTTGAGTCTGCCTTTAAGCATTGTGTTGGTGTATTTTCATTTAGGACACCGATCGTTTTTAGACTAGATTATTTTAAGCACATGTGAACTGTTTTGTTTCTACTGATTGGTTGTTGAGATGCATTGGGTGTTGGGAGAAGGCCATTGATTCGCAAGAATTTTTAAGGCTTCCATTCATCCTCCCTCTGGTCGCTACTTTTGGTCCTACAAAAGGATGATGAAAGATCAGCGCGTCAACTCATGGTTCAAATATTCATTTCCACGATCCGATCGTAGAAATTTAATTGTCTTGCTCGTATGATTTTGTACATATGAGCTCCTTTGAACATTTCGAAGAACTCCCACTTACTCCTCATCAAGTAGACACATCTACTAAAGTCGTTGGAAAAAGTGATAAAGTACTTGAACTCATTCCTAGTCGTGCGACTCTATGGACCATACACATCAGTATGTGCTATGTCCAATAGCTCACTCGCCTTCTCACTTAGACCTAGTGAAAAGTGTCTTTGTCATCTTGCCAAATAAACAAGATTCACACGCGTCATATGATTCAAAATCAAATGTCTCCAAAAGTCCATCACTATGAAGCTTATGCGTGCACCTCTCATTTATATAACCTAAGCGACAATGCCAGACGTAGGTAGGATTGAAATCATTGAGTTGTCGTTTCTTTGTACTAACAATATAAACATGAAAATTTTCAAGACTCATAATGTATAGTCCATTCACTAATAGACACGCGCCATAAAGCAAACCATTCGAGAATATCAAACAACTCTTGTTCTTTATCATGAATTCAAAATATCTTCTCCTAAACATGAATAAGAGATTATGTATTTGTCTAAGGCGGGAATGAAATAAAAATTATTCAATTCCTAAACTAGTCTTGACAGTAGTGGCAGTGAATAAACGCCAACGGCCAATGCAGCAACACTTGCACCATTTCCGATGCATACATCCATCTCGCCACTAGCACACTTCCATAACCTACTCAGCCCCTATAACAATTTGCAAGTATCAATCATCGAACCGGTATAATATACCCATGAATCATTTGGACGAGTAGCAAGTTTTAGTCATTAATACCTAAAGTGGAAGTCGTACTTTCCATCTTTTTCTGCTCTTCCAAGTATACCTTGCAGTTGCGCTTCCAATGCCCAGTCTTGTGGCAATGGTGGCACTCATTAGAGTTGGCAGGACCTGACCTAGACTTTCTAGTCGGCTTAGTACTAGAGATCAAATCTTTAGACTTAGCCTTTTTCCAACTTCTCTTTCTGCCCTCCTCCCGAACAACTATCACATGGTTCAGAGTCTTCCTGATACTCTCCTCAACAGCTTTTAGCATCCCATGCAACTCAGCTAGAGTCTTCTCCAGTCCAACCATGTTATAATTCATGATGAATGGCTCAAAGCTCAGTGGGAGCGACTGGAGAATGACATCAATAGATAGGTATGGATCCAGTGGCGTGCCCAGTATCTCTAGAGTCTCTACACAACCAATCATCTTGGTCACGTGAGGACTCACTGGGCTCCCTTTAGCTAGCCTGCTACCAAACAAGGATTTAGACACATTGTATCTTTCTGCCCTTGCTTGGTCCTGAAACATGCCCTTAAGACCTACGATCATATTGTAAGCATCACGTTCATCATATTGTTTCTGAAACTGAGATGACATGCAGGCAACCATCAGGCAACTGATATCCATGGAATCACAAGCATGCTTCTCATAAGAACGCTAATCTACTACAGAAGCATCCTCTCCTGGTTTATCGGGGTGAGGTACCTCTAGAACTTAAACATAATCCTTTTTCTCTTGCTTGAGAACAATTCTCAAGTTTCTATACCAGTCCATAAAATTTGTTCCAGATAATTTATCTTGTTCAAGAATAGATCACAAATTAAAAACTGGAGTGCTCTTAACTATAGTAGGTGGTGTCATGATCTACAAAAGATTAAATGCAAGGTTCAACACTATGCAATGTTTATCTTTTATACAATAAAAGATGTCCTAATATCTAAACCAGTCACTTTCCCTCTCATGACTAATAGTGGCGCAAGATCCATGGTCACGCTATCTCCTAGTAAGCTTTGGCATCACTGCTAGAAGCTAGCTGGCATAGGTAAGAAACTCCTTGCTAATCACATCATATGTGACTCTTGTCATTGGAGAAGCATCCAATGGTAGACCCCAACTCCTATGCTACAAGGCCCAAAACCGTTTTGATAGCCTTGTCAAGTGAACCAATACTATGTGTGCAGAAGTCCGACTTCCGCCCCAACTAATCGAGATAAAAGATAGCACATTTCTTTGGCAGACCCAATATCGATGAGCACGAACCTTAGTGGGTGCAGCTATTGGGAAGAACATCTTCACTTAATTTTCTGAGGGAAAACTATTCTAGCATCATAACGTCTCTAGCGCACACGAAACATGCAAGAATAAAATCATAGGAACATAAGAAAGCATCACAGGCAATCAAATTAACTGTGACATAGCATGGCCTTCTTCACATGGCGATCTCCATCTCCATGGCTCCCGTCATTGAGTGCGTCCTCCCGGCCTCCATGAAGAGTACTAGTCCATCTCAAATAGTCTATACTTATTACATGGGCCGAAGCACCGCGGAAATGACATGCAAGCCGTAATAAATTTTACATCAGCCCTACGCTGTAAATAACGATCACACACATGCCATATTTAATTTACATTCATTGCATGCATCTCATACATCACATTTATGCAAGGCCATGCCATTCACATCATTCCCTGCAAAACAAAGTTAGGCTAGCAATCTACAAGTGACTGGATTCTGGATATGAAAAACCAGGGTCAACAGGCTCGGTTTTTTAAATTTGCGCGGGTCGAAACTTCCGATCTAGCATTGGAACTTCTGATCTTTGGAACTTCCGATCAATATCGGAATCCCATGCCGCACAATTGCCTTCTGTATCAAATCATTATTCGATATTGGAACATCCGATCACTATCAGAACTTCTGATCTGCCACGGATAGAAACATATCTAATATGTTTTTCCACCATGTATCTCCATACATGAGAGATCCAGATCGAACACTACGCACATAGGATCTGATACCACTGTTAGGGAATAGGGGAGCTACGCTAGCCGACAAATTCAAAATTTCCACCCTAAAGCCCAAGACCCATGCGCGTGTGAGATCATAGATCGCTACCTTCTGCACTTGACGTGGTAGGTCCAGCAGAAGCGGAAGAAGATCGCTACCTTCTGATACCACTCGTCGATCCAATCAATGAAGAAGTCGCCTTCCTCGTGGTGATGGCCACGAGCGTCGCTAATGGAGCAACACCTCTGTAGGACCGAAAGTAGCGACCAGAGGGGGGGTGAATGGGTGCCTAAAAATTTCTTGCTAAACTAAGATCTAATCCCAACCCCCAAAACAAACTTAACCAGACAATTAATATTAGCAAGGCAAATTACTGGAATTAAAAATATCTAACCTAAAAATGATCGGTATCCTAATCAAAATGATATTAAAGCTAAACTAAAAGGAGTCACTGCAGTAAATCAAAAAGGGTACTAGAAATAATCAATGACATAATAAAAGAACACTAAATATCTTAACAAAATATTCAGATAGTAGTCTAAAAATAAAATACTAATTAACTGAATAAAATATGGATCAACCAAAAATTAATTCAGAAATATACCTGAAATATTTCATGTAAGAGAAAGAAAAATTATTAAAACTAATAAATTTTTCTTTTCTTTTATATGAGCAGATTAAACAAATCTATTTAAATAAATAATACGAGATAACTAATAAGCAGATTAAAATTTAAACAAACTCCCCTTGAAATGCAGCTCCCCCTCAAAATATGCTATGAATGCAGATGGAGTGCGGGTGGAGTGTGAAAAGCATGCTTCTTAGATATGATTGACTTCTAATACAACATCTAACAGGTATAGCAAAAGATATACTGTCTAAGATACATGACATGATCAATCCAACAGATGATATCTAAAGAGAGTCATTAACACACATTTTTTTCGATTTTCAAACAAAAGCATCACTACATTTCTAGTTGACAAGCAAAGTAAAGCATGAGATGCAAGAGCTAACTTATATCTACCAAGATAAGCATTGTCCAAACAAAGTGCTTCAGCAAACTTTTCATCGTTTAAATTTTTCTGACTTTTTCTTTTTCTTTATATTTTTCATTTTTGTCAGGGGTTATTTGCATGTCAAACCTTATGCTAACCGACCAAGTCAAGCCTAGGCTAGAACTGGACCATCAGAAACTTTAGACATTGGTCTTGGCATACATTACACCATCCTAGTTCATACCAAAGTGCTATGGTAAGCAGTTTAGAACAATGCAATGCGACAAAGCAAACCCACCTGGATCTTCTATGATAATCATAAAAATGCATAAATTTTTCATTTTTCAGAATTTTTATCATTTTTATAACACATTTTTCATATTTAAAGCATATGGATGTCCAAGTTGCATATCTGCATCTAAGTAAGGATCTAGCTACCAGGCATGTAAAAGATAGCGAAAGCATTCAGCCTACACATGCTAGTTACCAGAAGCAATGGTGATCATTTTTTTTCAATTTTAAAGCATAAAAGCCATGCATATGACAAATATCAGATACATCATGTGAACTGAACTAGAACATGATCATTGACAAGTAATCAAAAGCATATACTAGCTAGAGAAAGTAAAGCAGATTAATCATATAACAGAAGCAAGCTCAAAATGGGATTTATGATAATGCATGATATGAATGCACACAAAAAGACTAAAAAAATAAAGAAGAAAGTAAAAAACTGACTCAAAGTATCCCAAAAAGGATACACAACTCCCAAATCAAGATCAATAATCACGAGTGGGAACAAACGTCCAACGCCAGGTTTGGCAAAGGTGTTAAACGAGTGTCGAGCCATCTACTCGTATGTAGGAAAGCAGAAGGAATCATATGAGTCTGGACCAAAACACGGATCAAAGCGCGGTCCTCTATTCTTCCTAAAATCACAGCCATGAGATCCAAAACCGTATAACGAACGATCTGAAACTCTACCGGAACGGAAACCACCCTCCAGAGCACGATCATAAAAACCGTCTCCTCTACCACCACCTACACGACGTGGCCTGGCTTCTAGCCTCTCTCTACATCGAGGAACTCTCTGTCTACCACCCTGCTGGTAGAACTGCTCCTGCCCACCACGAGCTCTCTCTGCTCGCTCAACCCGCATCATCCTGAAGCAAAACTCCTCAAGTTGCCCATCTCTCTGACAAAACTCACAGTGATAGGTAGGCTTCTTGAGATGTGGTTGAGGCTTGGGAATCTTAGGCTTGTTGGTGTTTGATGTATCATCTTTAGTGTGAGAGGGTCTAGGTAAAGAATCAAGAGAAGTGTGGAGAGTTTTAGGCTTTGGGACCCATATCTGCTTCTTAGGTGGAGCTTTAGGTTGTTCTTGGATCACTCCATCCTTGGGCTAACTATCCTTAAAAAACTGAGTGGAGTAAGTCTTGGGATATCTCTGTTCGGGAGTCATCTTACTCCACTCCACTGCACGGCTAATGACGCTCTCAAAATCAGCCTGGGTATATGTGTAACCTACCCCAAAACCATCCTGTCTCTTGAACTGCTGGGTCATCATGACGAGTTGTGGCTCTTTAGCACTGATCCAACTCAGGATTGAACGGAGGTAAAAGTTCTCGTTCTGAACATCAGCTAGCTCCTCTCTCAAAGAAGCTAACACCTCCACCTGAGACAAGCAGATCTCACACTCTTTATCAACTTCGACAGACTTCTCAGCTTTTAGCTTGATCAATTCCATTCTAATGGACAAGCAGTTCTCACAAACACTGGATGGAATTGACAAAGTCTCAAGCTCTACCTTAGTCTGCTCCAACTCAGCTCTCACTCCAGCTAACTCGCTCAACTGCTCATCACTCTTGGCTCTTAGCTCGGCCATACTAGCTAAATGGGATGGGTAGTCTACACAAGGTGCGACGATAGTGACATGAGCATATTTTAGCTCCTGCTGAGCGCTCTCAAGCTCAGTGGCTAATGCGTCTCTCTCATCTACTCTCTCTGTGTACCTGGACTTAAGAGTCGTCAGGTCACACAACAGCACCTCACAGTTAGGGCACTCACCACTATCACCCAAGCAAGGGGAAGAAGACAGACTCTCAATCTTGCCATTTGCTGTGGCAAGCTCACTCTCAAGATCATCTATCCTCTTCTTGGCCCCTCTAAGCAGTTTCTCCCTATACTTCAACTCCTGACTGTTCTGTTCTAGTAGATTAACAACTTCTTGTTCATATGAAGATGCCTTCTCATCATCATCGTTGTCGGAGTCGTCGGAGGAGTCCTTCTCTTTCTTCTCCCCAAGAGCCATTGAGCAGAAGCTCTTGTGGGGTCTTCGGCTGTGACGTGAGCGACTCTTCGGCTTGTCCCCGAAGGTCATGAAACAGAGGCCCACCGGATTGTTCATGTCCTTCCCCTTCCTGATCACGATCTCTTCATCACTTGAACTTGAAGACGAGGAGGAGGACGAGGACCTCTTGGAGTATCTTTTCTCCATCTCGGCAAAAAAGGTCTTGTCTTGCTTCTTGTTCTCACGCTTGTAATCCTTTAGAGCCTTTCGAAAAAATCTTGTCTTGGGATTTCCCTTTGTGGAGTTGTCATACTTGCCGGAGTTGTAGGAGTTGCCGCCGGTGCCCTTCTTGTAATTCTTCTGCTTGGGGCAGTCGACAATGAAATGACCTGGGTCACCACACTCAAAGCATCCGGATTTTGTGCCGTGTCTCTTAAACATTCTCTTATCATAAACACGTCACACCCGGTTGTTAAACAAACACACATCATCATCTCCTAGTGAATCAAGTTGTTCCTCGGAGATAGGCATCAAGGAAAAGGCAGTACAACTCATGGCATTAAGATCAGCAGACGGTGTCACAAGTGATAGAGTCTTGGAGCCAGAATTAGTGAGATTTGATCTCAACTTATTATCAACCTCTGAGGCCTTGAGATTACTAAAAAGCTCTGCGACGGTCAAGGTATCATAAGACGCGCTCTCAACAATAGAAGAAACCTTGATCTCCCAGATCTTAGGGTCAAAGGTATGGAGTACCTTAAGCGTCTGTTCATGATCCGAGACCAGCTGATCACGCTCGTCCTTGTTGATGCGAAGCTTGTTAATGATCGATTGAAAACGACCAAACAAAGCCTCAACAGTCTCACCCGGCTTCTGTGAGAAATTTTCATACTCCCGCTGATAGGTCTGGTAGAGCCTAGCCTTAACCTTAGCTGTCCCCTCATGGTGTCCCTGGAGGGTAGCCCAGATCTCTCTAGTAGTGGTGAGATGGCTAACATGCTCAAACTCACTAGGACCTAGACCAGAAAATAAAATATTCGCTGCCTTACTATTATTTTGATGCTGGGTAACTACATTTTCAGCAGTATCCGCAGCAATAGTCGTTATGGTGAAATTAGGATGAACACAAATCTCCCATATGTCCGAGCTCTGGCTCATAAGGTATGCTCGCATGCGAGTCTTCCAATAAGTGTAGCCAAAAGCTTCTAGGGACGGAATTTTACCAGAAGACGTCATGGTCACTACCTAGGTTTAGAATCGGTTAAGATATTAGAAAACCCTAACCTCGCTCTGATACCACTTGTAGGACCGAAAGTAGCGACCAGAGGGGGGTGAATGAGCGCCTAAAAATTTCTTGCTAAACTAAGATCTAATCCCAACCCCCAAAACAAACTTAACCAGACAATTAATATTAGTAAGACAAATTACTGGAATTAAAAATATCTAACCTAAAAATGATCGGTATCCTAATCAAAATGATATTAAAGCTAAACTAAAAGGAGTCACCGCAGTAAATCAAAAAGGATACTAGAAATAATCAATGACATAATAAAAGAACACTAAATATCTTAAAAAAATATTCAGATAGCAGTCTAAAAATAAAATACTAATTAACTGAATAAAATATGGATCAACCAAAAATTAATTCAGAAATATACCTGAAATATTTCTAGTAAGAGAAAGAAAAATTATTAAAACTAATAAATTTTTCTTTTGTTTTATATGAGCAGATTAAACATATCTATTTAAATAAATAATACGAGATAACTAATAAGCAGATTAAAATTTAATGACGAGATTAATTTTTAATTAAGAGCAGATAACTACGAGATTATTATTTTTCAGCTAATTAAAATATGGATAACTATTGATTTAACTAACCAGCTAAAATATAGGGGATAAAAAAACTTACTTGCATTTGATCTAATCTGCCGTGGAGAAGACGATCTGCACTGTGTTCTCCTGCCGCTGCACTGCTCACCAAAAACTATTGTCGCTGCGCACGCCGGTGCCCTGGTTCTCTGGCGCTGCTGGCTGCTCCTGCATGCTGCTGCACAAACATAGAAACAGGGGCCAAGATGCAACTCCCGTGGGCCCCACGCCAAGACCGGCAACTGCTGCCCTCCCTTTTTTCTCAAGACTTGCGCTAGGAAGTTGCGCCGCACGTGACGATTCTGCAAGCACCGGCGGCAGCCAAAGCCTTCGCTGCCGTGAAAGTCAAATCCGGCGGGCCCCACCGAGAAACAAAAGAAAAACTTTCCCTGCACCTGGCTGTCTTGGGCTCCGTGTGCAAGGAAATCCCCTCGGATCGCCGCTAGAGCTCTTGCTTTCGGCTGCCGCCTGTGAGGCTCGAGCGAAGTAGAAAAAACAAAGACGCCTCGGGTAAAATAAATTGACTCTAAAATAAATTCCAAAAATTACTTAAATATTCTTAAAAAATCACCTGACTCAAATAAAAATATTCTAAACTTAAAAACTAAATATTAATATCCTAAAACGAATTAATCATAGATTATCAGTTTTGCGCCGAAACTGACAAAGCGACCACCGTCTTTGCACCGGGTACCCGGATTTGGCCGACCCGACCCCGTAGCTTCTTCAGCACGGCAATCACTCGCCGCCCGTGTACCTGAGTCAAACCCAGTCAACAGACCAGTGGATCATCTGCCGCTCCTAGCCATGTACCCGGATTGGGCCAGCCCGACTCCGCGGCTCCTCTGCCCGACCGTCGCTCACTGCCCATGTACCTGAGTCACATGCGCCTCAGACTCGGCAGGTCTTCACATCTCCCTTCCTTTGACTTCCATTGACAATCACTCAGCACATTTGGAATATCAAAACCATATTCTTCAACATGGTTTCTCGGCCTCCACGGAGTCCACACATACAGGGATGGAGTTCCTCCCAGGGTAGTGTGCTAGCATTGCACGTGAGAAATGGGGAGTCCTTGATCTCAACATTTGAGATCAAGAAAGGAGGAGAGGACTCTCTGGTGGCTAGGTCAAACCTAGGCTAATTGCTTGTTCCAAGATGTCATCCTCTCCTATTATAGGGCTTAGAGCCCCCTAGTCGTGATCATCCAGAAACCCTAAGGTGTCGTTTGGTTCAAAGACAAGATGAGATGGGATGGTTCTGTCCTAGTTTTTTGGGATTGGATCGTCTTACCTTGTGTTTGGTTGCGATGGATGGGGATGTCCTAGTTATGTGTTTTATTGGTGGGTTGAGAGAAATGAGACTCCGCCTCGAAACCTCCGTCCGATACTGAAACAACTTCTATCCAATTCGAAACCTCTGGCCCATCCCTAAAGTCTTCATTTCGGAACCTTCGGCCCGCCACAAAACCTCTAGCCCCGTCGCGGAGCCTCCGCGCATGATGTGGGACGAGATCATCCCTCCTTTTTTGGGGGACAAATTCGTCCCGAATATTTGAGGAATATTTCTTGGTGGCACGACTCTGTCCCAGCTGACTACGAACCAAACTGTTGGGGGAAAATATTTCATCCTCCAAAAGCAAGGACATTTTCATGTTAACACGAGCCGAAGAAACGAAGCCAAGAACCTTGATCTCCAAGGATTCTAAAAGCAATAAGGCTCTGTCTGTTCGGAGCCTTAAACAGTGGAAACCTTTGTCAAGTCTTCGACACAACGAAGTCTCCCGAAGCCTCTTCACCCGAAGGGGGTTTCCAGCAAGGACAGAAGATTTATCTTCTCACTAATTAGATTAGCGTTTTACTCTTTTACCCCTATGAAGAATACTAAACAATATATTCTTAGCCGGGTGTAATTAGAGGGTAAAGAAGTCTTTTTCCATGTATTCGGTATATAAATACCCCTCTTCACTTTGCAAAGGGGATCAAATACTCAGATATTCAATACACACCTCGAACTATTTCAGGCTATTATCCATCACAGAGGATTGGAATAGTTTACTTAAACAAACACTTCGTTTGTTACACAATTAGTTTCCTAAACCTGTTAGCGTAATCTTTTACGCCAATAGTTGGCGCCGTCTGTCGGGAACCTAGTACAAAAACATCGTTCTCTACCAATCCCTTTCTAGAGCCATGCCTCCTAAGTGGAGCCTATGCACTAGTCCCCTCCAGAGGTCTTCTCGGACCTCTGGGTTGAAATCTTCGAACACCGTCGAGGTCGGAGGACCTTCCATGGTCCCCCAACCTCAGACTCCCAAAACAAATACTCTTCCGTCTATGCTTTGAACTAATGGAGCCTCTCCCGTGGCTTCGATTGTGCTCCGAACTAACTTGTTGAGTTCCCAAGAACCGGAGGTCCCCTCCGGAAGAAATGAAGACCGTTTTGATGATGTGGCGACCCAAATGGCCCATCTTCAGGCCGAAGTGACCAGGTGGAGGCAGGAAGCTGTGGACAGACTTCGTCCTCAAGTTACCCCTGTCATTCCAGAGGTGCCTCAAGATGATGACCTCGCCATTTATCGCGAAGCCTCTGAGATTCTAAGAAGCACTGAGAATGCTTCTTTTGATGATGAATCTCCCTTACACCCTGACCGACAGAAGGTGTGCTTTGACCCAAAGTTTAGAACTTCGAAGCTCTATAAGTACTCCGGAGAGGAAGATCCACGAGAATTTTCCCGTTCATATGCTTTAGCAATCGAAGTTAGCGGAGCGGTTCGGGATACAATGGTGAAATGCTTCCTCCTTGCGCTCGAAGGAGTCGCTCTGCATTGGTTCTGATCTTTGAAACTAGGATCAATTAAATCTTGGAAGTAGTTGAGAAATTAGTTTGTAAATATCTTCCAAGGGACCTTCGTGCCTCCTATGTCCACCAGTAATCTTTTTCAGGTAAAGCAGCAACCTGGAGAAACTTTATGAAATTTTTTCAAGCGCTTCGCTCACACGAAGTCTCAGATAAAGGGGTTGTCCACATCATGCGTCGTTGATGCGGCGCGCGAAGGAGTTACGAATGCAGGCCTACTCGATAAACTTCATCAGAAGCATATATATTCAATAGCACAATTGATGGCCTATTTTGAATAATATGCGAGGTCTGAAGAAGGATGGCTTCAAAGAACTACTTCGCTTCTGTCAACTTTTCTCCAAGAAGTCAAGGTTGAGCCGAAGTCGCCAAGTTCTTCACAAGTCTTCCCCTTCGAGAATAATCGCAATGATAGCCAGAGAGGGCGAAAGCATCCTCGCTCCGAAGTCTTGAACATTGCTCCCTCTTTGTCGAAATTCCCCCTCCCCTAAGAATGCACAAGCTTCGAGAAGCAATGTCAGCGGCTGGAGGTCGCCAGGGAAGCCGGCTGGCAAAGGCCAAGCCTTCTTCTACTGTGTCAATGGTCAGAACCGAAGCCATGCTATTTATGCATGTAAGTATAAACTAGCCCTGAGGAGCAAGTAATGGGGGATTGGTCCCGATCTTCCGCTAGGTAAGGATAACTTGGATTGGTGGAGAATCTCGACGTTGACGATCCAAGGCTCTGGTCCGACGGATCAAAACATTGCAATCGCTACACCACCTTCTCCATCGGTTATCAACCACGCAGGGCGCGATTGACCTCGCCACGAAGGCTAGTTCCTGCAAGCGAACCCAAGAAAACAAGCAAGAACAAGAGGAGAGGTTTCACAAACGCTGATGCAGCAGCCAATCGGTCTGGTGCAGGAGCGGGATCTAAACACACAAGTGTAGATGCAAACAAAGCAAAACCTAACCCTAAATACGGCTATCATGAGTATATAGGGCGTGGGCAGCCTGTAGGAGGCGCACACGACTCGGACTATGGGCCAACACGGCTTCCAACTCAGTACAAGGTCCAACTCAGCCCAATTCAATCATGCAGGACTGTGTCAGTCACACAGGACGACTCGAGACTCCAAAAGAGGCAAAACCAATGCCGAAAGATCCGTCTTCTCCTTAGCTTTCCAAAAAGTCCAAGAACGCACCAATCGGACTTCGTATGAGGAAGTTATGCCCATTTTGGTGCATGGTGGTTGATGTAGTCCGAACCAGCGAATTCTTGACTTCAAATCATCCGTGCGACTCCGTCTTCAACTCCAACTCTCCTATTCCATCTCCCATGTTCCTAAGCAACTAAATATCACTAGTATTCAGTAGCATCCCATCCAAAAAATATTAACATAGTTGCTAAGGAAAGAATTAACCTCATGGTTCAAGCGACGGGCACGGGCGCGTGTGATTGGTCCCTGTAATTGAATTGTAGGTTGATGGTGCATGTGTGTATCGTGTTGGTGCATGTGTGTATCATGGTGGTGCATGTGTGTATCTTGTGAAGTGATGTCCTCATCAGCAAGTACCTTGAGAGGAGTTCGGGTCGAGGCACAACGGACCGAACCCCTCCAGAGGCACGTCCGGAGCCGGTACAAACCGTTTGACATGTAGACAGCTTTGAAGCCCCAAGACAGCCTTCGATGGCCAGTGTTATGCCACCTCCGACGCAAGAAGATACACAAGACCGCGGCAAAAGAGTGGTTCTTCCCATCTCTGGAGGAGGAACCTTAGGCAGCATGTCAAAAAGGCAAAGGAGGGAATATGTTCACGATGTAGGGCATGTTGGGACCTCTTCATCGGCTGCTGAAATGCCCGAATGGTCCCATGTGCCTATATCTTTCTCTTCAGCTGATGCAGCGGGTATAAAATTTCTTCATGCAGACCCCCTTGTTCTCACTGCTGATATTGCAAGAATGGAAGTCCGAAGAATACTGGTTGATGGTGGAAGCTCCGCAAAAACATCTCCTCCCAACAGCTCGACCGCTTCAAGCCTTCGCAAGATCTCCTCTCGATGCCCTTGGCCAAATAGGCCTCGAGGTTGCCTTCGAAGAGGGCCTCCTAGCTAGAATGGAGGAGGTGATCTTCGACGTAGTTGATGCTCCTTATGCTTATAATGTCATCTTCGAAAGAGGCATGTTGAATCAATTCGGAGTCGTAGCACATCATAATTATCTCTGTCTCAAGATGCCCACGCAAGGAGGAGTGCTCATGGTTTTCAGTGACCAAGCTGCAGCACGAAGGGCAGAGTATGGCCATGGTCCATCTCTTGACCCTCGACAGATAAATAATGTGCAAGACCATTCAAAGGATATTTCCGTGTTAGGTGAATTCTCCAAAATGTCCTCCCCTAGGCCAAGCCCCGAAGGAGAAATCGTAAAAAAATCATTATAAAGGACAACAAAAATTATCCTATCCAGTTTGGCAAGTCATTGCCTCTAGAAATTGCTACTTCATTTGAAGAAGTAGTTAGAGAAAATTTGGATGTTTTTGCTTGGTCCGATGAAGACATTCCTGGAGTTGACTGAAGCATCATTGAGCACAACTAAGAGTTCTACCTGTTCGCCAGGGGCTCCGCAAATTATCAATGGAGAGGGCAAACCTTGCTAAAGCAGAAATAGATAAGTTGTTGAAGGTTGTAATCATTAGAGAAGTGGCTCATATGGAGTGGTTAGCCAACCCAATCTTCGTCAAGAAGAAGGCCTCCAACAAGTGGCGCATGTATATTGACTTCACATCTTTGAATAAAGAATGCCCAAATGACCCCTACCACATTGATCAATTAGTCGACTCCACTACTGGCTCAGAGATCTCGAGCTTCCTCGATGCTTACTCCGGATATCATCAAATATTGTTAAAACGCGAAGATGAAACCAAGACAAGTTTTTTAACTCCTTTAGGAGTCTTTTGGTATGTAAGTATGCCCTTCGACTTGAGAAATGTCAGGGCAACTTTTTCGAGATTAATTGCTAAATCTCTAGGTCACCAAATAGGCCATAATGTCGAAGCATATATGGAGGACATTGTAATAAAGAGTGCTTTAAAGCACCAGCATAGCCTAGACTTAGTAGAAACTTTTGAGAGCCTCCGAGCATGTGGAGTTTGCCTCAACTCCGAAAAATTTATTTTCAGAGCTCAAGCTAGGAATTTGTTAGGGTATTTAGTTTCGAGTAGAGGGATCAAAGCCAACCCAACCCAGATAAGTGCGCTGCAAAGAATGGCTCCGCCGGAAAATTTGAAGCAAGTTCAGAAGCTTGTTGGACGCCTCGCAGCTCTTAGTAGATTCCTAGCAAGGTTCGCAGAGCGAAGCCTCCCAATATTCAAAGATTTGAAGGGGTCTGAAGATTTTGCATGGACGCTGGAGTGCTAGAAGACTTTTGATGATATTAAAGATTATCTCGACAACCTTGCAACACTCACTATGCCCATCGCAGATGAAACTCTTCTCCTATATCTTGCAGCTATAGGCTCCGCTGTTAGTGCAGTCCTTATTCTAGAAATGGATTTCAATGGAAATTGGTATAAAATCCAGTATATTTTGTATCAAAATCCCTATCTGGAGCAAAAACTAGATACTCCGAGTTCGCAAAATTCACTTATGCTCTAGTGATGGCTTCAAGGAAATTATGACATTATTTTCTAGCACATAATGTAATTGTACCAACTTCTTATCCTCTTGAAGATATGCTCCAAAGCAAAGATTCTATAGGGAGAATTGAAAAATGGGCCATCGAGTTACACCCTTCGGCATCTCCTTCGTAGCAAGAAGAACAATCAAGTCATAGGTGGTGGCTGATTTTGTAGCAGAGTGGACTCCGTCTGTAGTATGGGCTCCGATGGAGCTTTTCAAGCATCCGTAGCAGGTGTCGGAGCGGTAATAATTTCACCTTCGGGAAAGAAAGCAATGTATTCTGCAAGACTCAACTTTAAGTCAACCAATAATATTGCGGAGTATGAAGGAATTTTGCTATGTCTTCGCAAGGCACGTTCCCTTGGTTCTACAAGAGTTGTTATAAAAATAGATTCCCAAATTGTAGCAGGGCATGTTAATAATAGTTTCCAAGTTTGGCATCCTCAACTTGCTAAATATCTAGAAGAAATCCGTAAGATCGAAGCAGCATTTAAAGGGATTTCTATTCGAAGCATCCTAAGAGCCGACAATGCACAAGTCGATATCTTGGCAAAGGCTGCAGCCGGAGCCATAGACATTTCAGAAGGGGCTTTTTATGAAGAGCTTGCCTCTCCTTCGGTACCCCAACTCCCTCTTGCGGAGGTCCTTTGCATACCGAGCACCGACTAGCGGAGTTCAATTATGGAATTATTGCAAGGTGAAGCTACTTTACCCGAAGGCCCGAAGCTATCAAGATTGCAATTAAGAATCAATATTATCATATTATCAATGGTATTTTATACAAGGACGGAGTATGTTCTCCCCTACTTCGATGTATTTCCCAAGCCGAAGGCCAAGATATACTCCGAGAATTTCATGAAGGCCTTTGTGGTAGCCATCTTGCCCCTCGAGCCTTAGAAGGGAAAACACTTCGCCAAGGTCTTTATTGGCCTACAGTAGTAGCTAATGCGGAAGCCTTGGTCCGCATTTGCCAAGGTTGTCAATGGATGGGAAGACAAAGTCATCATCCACCAACACCTCTTCAAGTTATTGCTCTGGTGTGGCCAATGGCCACGTGGGGTATGAATCTCATTGGCCCCTTCCCAATGGCAAAATGAAGTTTAAAATTTGCAGTGGTAGCAATTGAATATTTTTCTAAGTGGGTTGAAGCAGAACCCTCACAGTTATGACTTAAAAAATGTACACAAATTTTCTTGCAGAATATTATATGCAGGTTTGGAGTGCCTCGACAGCTGACAATCGACAATGGCACCCAATTCGATGCCGAACCCTTCAGAGAGTTCTGCGAAGGACTTGGCATAGAAATGTATTTTGCAGCTGTCCATCATCCTCAATCTAATAGAGCCATCGAGCGAGCCAATGGTAATATTTTATCAGGCTTGAATCGAAGGATAGTAGGATTAGCAAAGGGGCTGTGGACCGAAGAACTCCCGAAGATTTTATGGTCCATTCGGACCACTCAAACAAGGTCCATAGGTTTTACCCCTTTCAGGTTACTATTCGGAGATGAAGCCATGATGCCAACGGAGCTTAAAGGAGGATATCTTCGCACCATCAAACCTAAAACGGAAGATGAAGGACAAGCTTTGTTGGATTTAATGGAAGAAATAAGGCTTTGAGCTATTGCTAACCTGACGAAGTATCAACAACAGACTATAACTCGGTATGATATGATGATTAAACTTAATGAACTTAAACTGGGTCATTTAGTTGTGCGAAGCATTATCGCACCGGGGAAATTAGGAAATAAATGGGAAGGTCCATATATCATCCTTCGTTCAGGACGCCCAGATCTTTTAATTTGCTAATTTAGAAGATGAAGAATTAAAGCATGTAGAGCACCTTAAGCGATACTTCACATAGGGGATCCTTGTAATCATCTATAAACACTTTCTAAATAAATAATGCTCATGGTTCGAGTAATACATACTTCTCAAAATGAATCCTACTTCTAGTGGATGCAGTAGGAGAACGGAGCTGATTGCGGATGTAAGTATTATTCAATCGAACCGAATTTATAGACTTTGAGTCATTGGCTCAAAGCATCCGTCAAGGTGGGAAAGTCACATAAAACAGATTCCAAGCCACCGGATTGAAAGCATCCATAAAAAGAGTCCAAAGAGACCAAATCCTATGGATTCCGAGCAATTAGCTTGAAAGCATCCATAAAAAGAGTCGAAGGAGACCACAGAAAGCGGATTCCAAGGCACCAACTTGATAGCATCCGTAAGAAAAGTCCAAAGAGACCAATTGATACGGACTTCGAGCAATTAGCTTGAAAACGTCCGTGAAAAGAGTCCAAAGCGACCTTTATAATCAGATTCTAATACATCCGAAAAAGAGTACAAAGTTACCATTTTCGAACTCCGAAACAATAAGATCGAAGGCATATTTCTTCCTTAACATATCAGCGGCTCCAAGCCACCAAAAATAAAATTATTGAAATTGTACTCCTAACTAATGTCGTGATCATTTTGCACAACCACCTTCGATCGAAGTTCGAAGGTGCTTACCCCCAAAGAGGGGCTAGGAGATAACGAGACAATTTCGAAGCATTCTAGTTTATATTATTCAACAGATTATATTACATTATGAAAAATTTGTGTCCAAGCCAAGGAGAAAGCAGAGTCCCCTTCGATCCCCAGAGCTATTTTCAGAATTAGCTCGACTTCAAAGATGACTTGTCCTAGAGCCTGGAGTCTTCTAAAATTTACGCTTAACACTTTTCCCTTCCTTTGATCATCTTCATCTTTCACAAAAGGGAGTCGTTGGCAGTTGATGAAGAGGTGCAAGAAGTGTCGAAGTATTCCAGGACACCCCGAAGGACGTCCATGAAAGATGAGAGTCTAGCTGTCTCCGTCATTAAAGCGCTTTTTTGTCCGAGCAGTTTCTTGGCCTCCTCTGTCAAACTTAGCTACTCCTCTCGAAGCTTGACCAGTTCAGCTCCTGTAGCCACCTGCTCTTCCAGTAGTTTTCCACTTGAACCCGGAGCACAACCTTCTCATCTTCAAGTTCATCCATCACAGCCTCCAGTCTAGTTCTAGCATTCTGTTGTACAACTACCATTTCATCTAAGTTCGAAGTCCGAGTCTCAGAGCTAACAAGGCTCCCTTGAAGAGCCGTCACCTTCTCTTTGAGTTGGTTACATTCTCGCTCATTTGACATAGCTGTCGCTCAAGCTAGAACCACTTGCTGCAAAGGAAGAAGAGCAATGTAAGTGCATTATGTACATGTGTTCAAACTAAACTTATTTTTGTAGATGCTCTGTACTTGGTAAGCCGCCCGTTCAAGAGCAGCGTCTAGCTCCAACCCTTTAGCTTCTCCAAGGAAGGAGACCAAGTTAGTCTCTCCAACCTTGTGACTAGCCCAAGCCAAAGGCTCTAGGAAAGTTCAAAGTCCTGTCCTCCGCTCGAGGAAGGGAGCCAGGAGAGGGAGCCTTGACAAGGCGTTCCGGTTGTCTTCGCTAGGAGATGGATCAGAGCATAGCGAAGCATCTTCGGAGGCCTCCATAGATTGGCCTCCGCCCGTAGATCTCGACGGAGTCCACCCTAGAATAGGAGCAGGCAAAGGCCAATCTTTACCTTTGAAGCCGCAACAGGCTCCGGCGCAACCTCTGTAGAAGGAGCCACCTCCATCGGAGCCAATCCTATATGAAGCAAAGGTAAATGGTGTTATTTCAATTGTACATGTAAAAAGTGAAGAAAATATATCAAGCTAAGGCTTACCTCTGACATCTTGTTGCCGGATGAGTATTGGACTACTTGGGGGCTCAAACATTTGCCCAAAGTCTTCTTCAGACTCTGGACTTCAAACCGAAGGAATAGTCGCGGAGACATCTTCAGCTACTACAACTATCACTTCGTCCGGAGACAAGACTTGAGTATCCACTGTCTCGACTCCGCCTTCTTCGGTAGCAGGATCATTCACCTGACCAGATAGGACATTCATGGTCTCTGCCTATTCAGGGTCACCTTCTACGGTAGGTGTTACCCTTACTTCATCTCTAGTGGAGGCTTCAAGTACCATATGAGAGCCTTCGTCCCCAGCAAGGAGGGCCTCGAATTCCTATGCCATCGCCATGTCTGCATCATCTTCATCTTCAAATTGCTCCGGCGACAAAACTGGAGATTTTGATGGAGCGTGGGCTTTCGGCTTTCGAGCCACCTTCTTGGCAGGTGTCTTCGCTGATCCTGAAGGCCCTACTTCGGCCTTCCTTTTCTTCGGAGCTTGATCTAAACTGGTCCAATCTAGGAGAGTTGGAGGCTCAACTCTGAGCACACTCCACACCTGATTGAATCGCTCCCAACTCCCGACCAACTTAACCCTCTGCTCCTTTTCAACGGGTGTAGGAGCTTCTAGAATATTCTCCGCAGCTCAGACGATTTGTTCAGGAGCGAGAGTCACGCGTGGAGCTGAAAGATAAGATTTAATTTCAATTAAATCATTTCTATAAAACCAGTACTGCATGCAAAATATTTTGTAGGACATACATAAAGTTTACTTGAGGAGCTTGAAGGGATCTCTCAAAGTCCTCCCTCCGGGTTCTCCTCGAAGTTGATCAGCCAAGCAGGCATCAGAGGGGGGATTCGGAGTCCGATGAACTCCTCCGGCAAGTCACACATGCTCATGCGATGACTTACGGAGTGCAACAACCTGAGGCGGACTTCAAGCTAACTTGGGTCTGGTTGGACCTCCGCTTCCCTGTGGTAAAAGATGTCCTCTAGGGATCCGGCCAAGACACAGTCCGCTCCTATCTCAGTGTAGAACCAGCGAAGGATCTGGTCTGTGTACCATCTATAATTGATGGCCTTCACTAGGAACCGGTCTTGGAACTCCTCGCGAAGTTGAAAATTGATACTCCCGAAGGCGATCACCATCTTCTCACCTCCGACTCTGGTAAAGGTCTTCGGCTGGCACGAAGCTTTATGAAGAGCTGCGAAGATCTTGGCTCTCCCGACGCATCCTTCAGCTCACATCGCCCATTCAAAGATGGCCAGACGAGCGATTGCGTTTGGAGAAAGTTGAGGTAGGGTGACATGGAATGAGCTCAGTACCTCAGAAAGGAACTCCACTATCAAAAGTCCTAATCCAGCTATGAAGAACGCCTCGGACACCACCACCTCTCTGGCATGTGGTGTCGGAATCACTTCATCCCCAAGCTGGCGAATCTTGACTCCAAGTACCATCTTCCCTGGGATCGCCGCTGCGATCGACTTCTTCGAGCACGACGACACCCCCAAGCTATACGATTGATCCGTATACTTGGTTGACACCGGGCAAAGATCATGAGGACCAGTTGGGCAAGGGTTGTCCGAAGGCCCCGCTGCCGCCGCCATCTCCTATTGCCGAGCTAAAGATGAAGCAGGGACAGGAGCCTTGTGGCTTATCTTCGCCATCGGAGAAGATGAGAGTTGAGAATATGGGCTCGAGAAGAAGAAAGGTGAAATGTGAAAGCAGTCGGTAAAGTATCCAATACTTACCTTTACTTTCTTATTTGTAGCATGTACTTTCCATCATAGTGTGTCGTTTGGGTGCCCTGTTATGTCCTTGGTACCGTTGTAATTTGCAGAGACATTTCATGATAAGTCACGCCTGCGGAAATGAGACGACCGTTAGTCTCTTTAAGAAGTAACAACTATTTTTATGAGTCTAACGGTTACATTAGCCTCACCAAGGATCGATCCCCGAAGCTATTTTAGTGAGTATCTCTGCACAAAAGTTGGTCCGAATACCTTTAGCCTCTGAATGCTTACAAGGGTGGTGTTGGCATAAAAGATTACGCTAACAGGTTCTTAGAGATTAGAAACTAACAAACGAAGTGTTTGTGAAGTAAACTATTTCAAGCCTCCGAATGGATAATAGCTCAAAACAGTTCGAAGATGTGTATTGAATAACTCAGTATTCGATCCCCATTTCACGGTAAAACGGGGGGTATTTATAGGCCCAAACATTAAGGAAAAGACCCTTTTACCCCTTTATTACAACCGACATAGTGGAAACTATTCGGTACCCTTAATAGGGATAAAATGGTAAAAGACTAATCTAATTAGAAAGAAGATAAGTCTTCCATCCTAGCTGGCAAGAAGCTCTCGGAAGAGTCAATGTTCGATGATATAATCTGAACTAGAGTTCGCCTCCATCCTTTGAACTTGATCCAATATACTTCCGGAATTAGATGCTGGAAACCTTTGATTAAATCACCTGCCTTTGTCTTGTTGCAGCAATAGCCCTGAGGATGAAGTATTTTCCCCCAATAGTAGCCCCTCGAATACGCTTCTTCGCTAGATCTGTAATGTTAGGAGAGCAGTATACGCAAGAAAAATAATCATGCGTAGGGGTTAACAGATTTAATCAACCTCCGAAATATGCAGAGATTCAAAACATCGAATCGACTTCTAAGAAAGTTACATTCGAACTATCTTGGAATTAACATAAGGAGCCTGAAAGCTTTTTTTAGACTTGGAAGAAATAGCCGTTGGCTTTTTCCTTTCAGCAGAAGTTACACGATGCGTTAACTTCGTAGGGGGTAATGGTCAAGAATGCGAAACGACAATCATAAACGGTAAAAAATCGTGGGCCTGGGTTATAAATAGAGGACCCAGACCCTTCTCGAATACCCTTCTCACCGTCTTTGCGCGAACAAGCCCTAACCTTCATATTTCTGCTTTAGCAATCAGTGCGAGTTCATGGCAAAGACAAGCTTCAAGGTCCCTAAGGCGGCTTCGGCCCTAGCGCGGCAGCAGGCTGCGGCCGCGGTAGCGGCAGCGACAGCAGCATCGTCAATAGTTGCGGCGGCTCCGACGGCGGCGGTAGCAGTACTAGTGGCGGCGCCAGCAAGGAATCCCCAAAATGTCGATCCTCATGATCTCCTCCCGGCATCCTCGAAGTATTCAGACCAGTCTTATCAACTGGGTCCATCTACCTGCAAGAGGGAGTCGATCGCAGCAGTAGTGGAGGGAAAGATTAGCTCGGAGGTCATAATCTGAAAACCTTGAAAGGAGGCCATCCTTCGCCAAGGCCTGGAGAAGTTATGGTCTTCGAATCTTTCTTCGAAGCGGGATTGGGACTCCCAGTAGTCGACTTCTTATCGGACGTACTGGATTTATTTCATGTCACCCTTCCTCAACCATCTCCACCCGCAATAGCACGCTTGGCCATCTTCGAATGGGTGTTGCGAGCTGAGGGTTGCGAAGGAAGAGCAGAGATCTTCGCAGCATTGCACAGGGCATCCTGCCAACCAAAGACTTACCTAGGCTCCGGAGGTGAAAAGATCGTGGTAGCCTTCGGCAGCATAAACTTCTGGCTTCGGGATGAATTTCAACTAAGATTTCCAGCGAAGGCCATCAATGCCAGATGGTACACAGATTGGATCCTCTGGTGGTTCTATGCCGAAGTCGGGGCAGGCAATCGCTTCGCCGAACCTCTGCAGGACATAAACTTCCGAAGGGAAGCCCAAGTTCACCCAGATCCCGGCCAGCTCAAAGCTCGCCTCAGCCTGCTTCAAAGGATTAGTCGCCGCATGAGCATGCGGGACTTAGTAGAGGAGTTCATCGGACTCCAAATTCCACCTCTGATGGCCAACTGGCCTATCACCTTCGAAGAGGATCCGGAGGGTGGACTCCGGAAAATCTCTTCGAACTCAAGCCCTGCAGGTAACTTTGAAAACAACACGTTCTATATATATTTGTTTGATGAAATGACTAATGCCAACTTATCTTTCAGCTTCTCAAGCCCCCATGACTTAGGAGCAAGTTGTTCGAGCTTCGGAGAAGATTCTGGGAGTTCTAACTCCGGACAGGAAGGATTGGAGAACAAAGCTAGTGGGTACTTGGTAGCGGCTCAACCGAGTATGGGGTGTACTCGGAGTTGCTACCCCTCCTCTTGCGGAAGCCGGGACTTTAGCTCCGGTAAAGACCCCAGCAAAAAAGGTAGCTCGAAAGCCAAAAAATGTGGCGCCTTCAAGTCCGGTGGCTTCAGTATACGATTCCTTTGAGGATGAGGGAAGAGTGCTCATCGACCTGATCGCCGAAGATGAAAACCAGGAAGAAGTAAACACTAGCACCGCCACAAACACACCAGATGTTCCAGGCAGTTCCGAACAAGCTGGAACTTCAAATGTCCAGCCGGACCTGCCGCATGAAGCCCCTGTAACTGAAGGCGGAGTCGAAGTTACTGCTAGGCAACCTTCGATTCCGGTTGCATGAACCATTTGATCCTGTTCCCTGCAAAATAATAAAATATATAATACCTTTGTCTTAGCAGGGTCCGCTCCCATGGAAGTGGTTCCTCCTGAAGATACGGCTCCTGGGACCTCAATATCTCTGGGGCCGATTCTAGAAGTCACACAGATGGGACCTGGAAAAGGTAAAGGCAAAATGGACCCCTTTCCTGCTCCGAATTCAGGATTAACTCCGTCTGAATCAACAGACGGAGGTCAATCTATGAAGGGGCCAGTCTACCGAGGTCTCTGAAGACGCAACACAGTGCTCCGACCCTTCGCCGAACGAAGATGATCAAAGGGCCCTGTCCATGCTCCCCCTCCTAGCTCCTTTCTTGGAGCGAAGGACTGGGCTTCGGACCGTGCTCGAGCCTTTGGATCGAGCTAACCGTGAAGTTGGGGAGACGGACTTAGTGGCCATCCTTAGCGAAGCTGAGGGCTTTGAGCTCAACGCCGCCTTGGAACGGGCAGCATACCAGGTACGAAGTATGTGCAAAACAAGATTAATTTCAACTTACAAATAATTTCTCACCTTGCTTTTTTGTCTTCACAACAAATAGTTTTGGCTCGAGCTGCAGCTGTCTCGAACGAGCGTGGAAGTCTTCGTCTTCGGGAGAAGGTTACTGCTCTCCAGAGGAGTCTTAACGTCTCTGAAGTTCGAGTTTCCCGCTTAGACGAAATGGTTTCGGCGGAGAGGAGGGCCAGACAAAATCTAGAGGCTGCGAATAAAAAGCTCAAAGTCGAACAAATTGTGCTTCAAGCTGAGGTAGAAAAAATACGGGCAGAGCACGCTACGGCGAGGGCTGAGATAGTTAAGCTCCAAGAAGAAAAGGCTAAAGCTACAGAAGAGGCTACCAACTTGCTTAGCCAGAAGAGTTCTCTGGCTACGAAGGCAGCTAGGCTCTCCGCTGTGGTGGATGAACTGACTTCGTCAAGGGATGCTTTGATTAAATTAGGTGAAGTCGGAGAAAGTAGCTGCGGAGGTCATGAACAATCTCTTAGGCGTTCTAGAGTACTTCGATACTCTTTGGACACTACCTTCGAGTGACAACGTCCCCCTGGTTCGACGGCTAAAGATGATCCAAGGAGCTGCGAAGATGATGAAAACAGCAGGCATTCGGTATGGAGAGATCTCTGGCCAAGTGGCTGCTCTTGGAGTACTTCGCTACTACGAAGATCTAGGGCTATTGATAACGCCAGACTCGGGGGCGGCTCCCATTACCTTCGACGAGAACCAACTTCTTAATCCTTCTGAAGACATGGCCGCAGCTTGGCAAGCCTTCCAAGCTTCATGGAGAGCCGAAGGTCGCACTGCGATCAAGGCATGGATCGATGAAGGTCTAGCTTTGTTTTAGGATCCCGACTATGTAAAAATTATGCTTTCATACATTATGAATGAAAATTTACTTTTCATGTTTTTAGGCTTCTCAACCTCGTATGGATGATGTCAAAGTATTAAACGTTACCGAAGAACTCCGCCTGCTATGGGCTACCTTCGATCTTTTAAAACTTCATAAACCACCTCGATTTTCGATTCCTCGAGAGAGCTCCGGTGCAATTGCGCCCGAAATATATAAAGATATATTATCTTATATTAAAGAGGAAGAAAAAGAAATTAACTTGGAAACTTCATCTTTTGAAGATGTTGAATGGTCTGAAGACGAGAACATTGCTGAAGAACAAGGAAAAAAGCCTGAAGAACTTCGAAGCTGGGAAAGAAGTCCTGAGCGACTTCGAACTTGGGCTGAACTTCAACAGGAACAAAAAGATTTTCGAGCTTCGAAGGGAGGGAGAAGAGTTAAACGCGAAGTTATTAGGACTCCCGACTCTAGAACTAGTTGTTCCGACTTTAGTGGTAGATCTAGAGATCAAAGGGGTCTTCGATTCCTTCTTGGCATAGACAGATTTTTCGTGATGTAATGTAATCTGTTCGTATAATAAAAATTGATTTTTAAAATTGTCTCCCTACTTCCCAGCCGCTCTTTGGGCGTAAGCAACTTCGAACTATACTCGAAGATGGTTAGACGCAAAGAAAAACTTAGGAGTACAATTTTGGAGGCTCGGAGCCCCTCAACAATTTAAAGATTGATTAAAATCTTATAAAATGTCTGACTACGTGGAAACGTAAAAATGGTAACTTAGTACATTTTGTTTGAAAGAAGTCACTTCGGACAAACATTCCGGATACTTTTAATGTCCCAAACGATTGGTCACTTTGGACTCTTTTCACAGATATTCGAAGCTTATCAGCTCAAACTCTATTTTGTTTTGGCCTCCTTCGACTCTTTTTGCGAATTCTATCAAACCGGTGGTTTGGAATTCGCAGTGGTCTCCTTGGACTCTTTTTACGGATGCTTTCAAGCTGGAGCTTGGAATCCGCATTATTTGGTCTCCTTTGACTCTTTTTACGGAAGCTTTCAAGCCGGTGGCTTGGAATCCATTTTTCAGTGACTTTCCCACCTCGTCGGAAGCTTCGAACCAGTGGTTCAAAGTCCGAAAAATTGGTTCAAATTAATGACACTTCCCTCCCAGCCAACTTCGTTCTTCCAGTGCGTCCACTAGAAGTAGGAAGTGTTTGAGAGGTAGGCATTATCTGAACCATGAACTTTATTAATTCAGAAGGTGTTTACAAATGATTACAAGGAGCCCCTATGCGAAATATCGCTTTAAGTGATCCGCATGCCATGTATGCGTTAACTCTTCACCTTCTAAATTAGTTAACTTAAAAGAACCAGGGCGTCCTGAACGGAGAATTATATATGGACCTTCCCACTTATTCCTAGTTTCCCTGGTGCTATAACACTTCGTAAAACAAGATGACCCGGCTTAAGTTCATTAAGCTTGACATTCGGGTCAAACCAAGTCTTCGTCTGCTCATGATACTTTCATAAATTAGCAATAGCTCGAAGTCTTGTTTCTTCTATTAAATCAAGCGAAGTTTGCCTTTCTCCTTCAATTTCTGGTTCAGTGCTGTGAAGGGATCCTCCTTTAAGCTTTGTTGGTGTCATAGCTTCATCTCTGAATAATAGTCTGAAAGGAGTGAAACCCGTGGACCTCGTTTGAGTGGTCCGGATGGACCATAGAATCTTCGGGAGCTTCTCGGTCCCCAATCCTTTTGCCAATCCCACTATTCTTCGATTCAACCCTGACAAGATATTACCATTGGCTCTTTCAATAGCTCCGTTAGACTTGGGATGTCGCACTGCAGCGAAGCATAATCGTATGCCAAGATCTTCACAAAACTTCCTGAAGGGCTTTGCATCAAATTGTGTCCCATTGTCAACTGTGAGTTGCCAAGGCACTCCGAACTGGCATATGATATTTTTCCTAGAAAAAATTATGTACATTATTCGAAGTGATAGCTGTTAGGGGCTCTACTTCGAGCCACTTGGAAAAATACTCAATTGCTACCACTGCGAATTTCAAATTTCCTTTTGCTACTGGAAAGGGGCCAATAAGGTCCATGCCCCATCTGGCCATGGGCCATATTGGGGAAATGACTTGAAGAGTTGTTTGTGGGCGATGACTTCTTCTTCCCATCCATTGATAACCTTAGCAAGTGCGGACAAGCTCTCCGCATCAGCTACTATTGTAGGCCAATAAAGCCCCTGGCGAAGTGTTTTTCCTACCAAAGCTCGAGGGGCTAGATGGCTACTGCAAAGTCCTTCATGAATTCCTCGAAGAATCTCTTGACCTTCGGCTTGAGATATACATCGGAGTAGAGGGGAACATACTCAGGCCTTGTACAAAATACCATTGATTATATGATAATTTCGAATTCTGAGCTTCAACCTCGAAAGTTGTGGCCCTTCAGGTAAATTTACTTCTCCTTGCAACAATTCCATAATTGAACTTTGCCAATCTGTACTTGGAATGCAAAGTACTTCCGCAGAAGGGATCTGTGGTACCGAAGGTGTACTGAGTTCTTCGTAAAAAGCTTCTTCTGGAATGTCCATAGCTCCGGCTGCAGCTTTTGCCAAGATATCAGCTTGCGATTTTTCAACTCTAGGTATACTTCGAATGGAAATCCCTTTAAATGCTGCTTCAATCTTACGGATCTCCTCCAAATATTTTGCAAGCTATGGATGTCGAACTTGAAAACTCTTATCTACGTGCCCCTCTACAATTTGAGAATTTGTCTTAATAACAACTCTTGTAGCCCCCAAAGCACGTGCCTTTCGAAGTCCTAACAAAATTCCTTCATACTCTGCTGTATTATTGGTAGACTTAAAGTTGAGTCTTGCAGAGTACATTGCCTTTTGCCCTGAAGGAAAAATTATTACTGCTCCGACACCTGCTCCAGATGCTTGGATAGCTCCATCTGAGTATATGGTCAAAATTCCTTCGCTTGGCTTCTCCGGAGCCCATGCTGCAGGGGGAGTCCACTCTGCCATAAAATCTGCCAACACTTGTGACTTAATTGCTGTCCCTGCCACGAAGGAGATGCCGAAGGGTGCTAATTCAACAGCCCACTTCCCAATTCCTCCTGTTGAATCCTTACTTCGGAGCATATCTCCCAAGAGATATGAAGTTGGTACAATCACATTATGTGCTAAGAAATAATGCCTTAACTTCCTCGAAGCCATTATCAGAGCGTAGGTGAACTTCTCAAGCTTGGAATATCTTGTTTTTGCTCCGGACAATGCTTCGTATACAAAATAGACTGGATTCTGTACCAACTTCCCATTGAAATCAACTTCTCTAACAAGGACTGCACTGATAGCGGAGCCAGTAGCCGCAAGGTAAAGGAGTAGGATTTCGTCCGCAACAGGCACCGTGAGTGTAGCGAGGTTACTGAGATAATTCTTAATATCGTCGAAGCTTTTTTGACACTCTGGTGTCCATGCAAAATCTTCGGACTTCTTCAATGCTTTGAAAATGGGCAAACTTCTCTCCGCAGACCTTGCCAAGAATCTGCTAAGTGCTGCAAGACGACCAGTCAGCTTTTTCACTTGCTTCAAATTCTCCGGAGGAGCCATCCTTTGCAACGCAGTTATTTGAGTGGGGCTAGCTTCAATCCCTCTGCTTGAAACTAGATACCCTAGCAACTTTCTAGCCTGAGCCCCGAAGATACATTTTTCGGGGCTAAGACGGATCCCACATGCCCAAAGGCTATTGAATGTTTCTGCTAAGTCTAGGCTATGTTGGTGCTTTAAAGCACTCTTTATTACAATGTCATCCATATAAGCTTATACATTGCGACCTATTTGATGACCTAGAGCCTTAGAAATTAACCTCGAAAAAGTTGCCCCGACATTTCTTAAGCCAAAGGGAGTTCTTACATAGCAGAAGACTCCCGAAGGAGTTACAAAGCTTGTTTTGATTTCATCTTCGCACTTTAGCCAGATTTGATGATAGCCGAAATACGCGTCAAGGAAGCTTAACAACTCCAAACCAGCAGTGGAGTCAACCAATTGATCAATTCGGGGCATGGGATAGGGGTCACGGGGGCATGCTTTATTCAAAGATGTAAAGTCAATACACATGCGCCATTTCCCGGAAGATTTCTTCATAACGAAGACTGGGTTGGCTAGCCACTCTGTATGAGCTACCTCTCTGATAATCCCAGCCTTTAGCAACTTTTGTACTTCATCTTTAGCAAGGATAGCCCTCTCCGTACATAGCTTCCGGAGTCCTTGCCGGACAGGCCGAACCTTCAGGTTCACAAGTAAACTATGCTCAATAATATCCCGACTGACTCTGGTGATGTCCTCATCAGACCAAGCAAAAACATCTAAATTCTCATCAACTACTTTTTCTAACGAAGTAGCGACTTTTGGAGGCAAATCCTTGCCAAACTTGAAATGAATAGTCTTTGCTGTCTTTGACAATAACCTTCGTTATAATCTCCCCTTTAGGGCTTGGCCTTGGGAAGGACTTCTTCGAAGGTTCGCCTGAAGTAGAAAAATCCTCCGGGTTGCCTTGCATACTGTTCACCTGTCTCGGGTCAAGAGGAGGGCCATGACCATATTCCGCTCTTCACGCAGTGGCCTGATCTCCGAAAACAGTAAGCACTCCCACTTGTGTGGGCATCTTCATGCACAGATAATTATGATGCGCCATAGCTCCGAATTGATTCAACATGCCGCTCCCGAAGATAACATTGTATGCATATGGGGCATCCACAACATCAAAAATCACTTCCTCCGTCCTGGCCAATAGCCCTTCTCCGAAAGTGACCTCTAGGCCTATTTGGCTGAGGGCATCAAGAGGGGGTCATGCGAAGCCTTGCAAAGGACGAGCTGTTGGGAGAAGATGCTTCCTGGAGATGCAGAGTTGATCGAAGGCTTGGACGAAGATAATATCCGTTGAACTCCCTTCGTCGATCAGTACTCTCCGGACCTTAGTCCCTGCTATGTCGGCAGTGATGACAAGTGGGTCTGCATGTGGAAACTTTATGCCAGCTGCATCATCTGCAGAAAAATATATCGGTACATGGGACCATTCAGGCATAGCAGTTGCGGACAAAGAAGTTCTAATATGGCCCACTTCTCGGACATATTCTCTTCTTTGCCTCTTCGACATACTTCCGAGGGTCCCTCCTCCGGAGATGGGGAGGACTACTCTTTTCCCTCGATCCTGACCATCTTCCTGCTTCGGAGGTGGCATAACATTGACCACCGGAGGTCGTCTTGCAGGGTCGAAGTTATCTATACGCGCCACAGCCTGGACAGGCTCCGGACGCACCTCGGTCGGAACTCGGTCGGTAGTGCCTCGACCCGAAGTCCTTTCAAGGTACTCGCCTCTTAAAGCGAGTTTAGACTTACACGCATTAGTTGTGTGACTTCGATTCTTACCATGGACACAACATAAGAAGGCCTGGGCTTTGCCAGCCAGCTTCCCTAGCGGCCTCCAGCCGCTGGTCTTGCTTCCTGAAGGTTGTGAAGTCTTAGGGGCAAATTTCTGCGGAGGTGCAATGTTCAAGACTTCTGAACGAGGATGCTTTTGCCCCCGACACCTGTCATGCTGGGCTTCAAAGCTAAGCCCCAGCGACGGTGTTGAAGTCTTCACTTCCAGCTTGACTTCTTGCTGGATTGACGGAGTTGCAGTAGTTCTCCGAAGCCACCCCTCTTCTGACCTTGCATACTCTTCGAAATAAGACATCAACTGAGCAACAGAACATATCTGCTTCCAGTGAAGTTTATCAAGGAGGCCCGCATGGGTAACTCCCTCTCAAGCTGCATCAACTGCGGAGGACGTAGTTAACCCTTGAATTTGCGACTTCGTATGAGCGAAGCGCTTAAAAAACTTCCTTAACGTCTCTCCGGGGAGCTGCTTCACCTGGAAAAGACTTCCTGTTGACATTTGGGGTACGAAGGTACCCTAAAAGTTGCTTATGAACTTCTTCCTTAATTGCTCCCAGATTCTGATTGACCCTGGCTTCAAAGACCAGAACCATCGGAGCGCCACCCCTTCAAGAGCTAGAGGAAAACATTTGGCCATGGTGTCTCGTACTCCTCCACTAGCCTCAATTGCCAATGCATAAGAACGGGAGAACTCCACAGGGTCTTCATCTCTAGAATATTTGCAAATCTTCGAAGTTTTGAACATAGGATTGAAGCGCACTTTCTGTAACTCAGGATGCAGCGGAGATTCGGTGTCGAAGGAAGCGTTCTCTGGGGCTTCGGGATAAGGAAGTTCGTCGTCTTCAGGCACTTCGGGGATGACTGGGGTGGCCTGAGAACGAAGCCTATCTGCGGCTTCTTGCCACCACCTTGCTTCTTCAGCTTGGAGACTGGCCATTTGAGCGGCCATATCGCCAAGACCATCTTCATCTCCTCTGGAAGGACCTTCCGGGTCTTGAGAACTGTACACTTCAGTTCAAAGTGGAACTTGAGGTGGAAGAGGAACTCTAGTTGGCCGAAGTATGGATGGAGTTGAGGAGGAACTCTGTATGCTCGAGGAAAGGGAATCCATTCCGGAGTCTGAGGTGGAGGAAATGTCGAAGGTCTTCCGACCTCAACTGTGTTTGAAGATCTTGCTCCGGAGGTCCGAGGGGACCTCCGAGTAGGGCTACCACCTGAACTCCGCTTGGGAGGCATGATTTGAGAACTTGGTAGAGAACGAAGTTTTTTGGACTAAGTTCCCCACGGACGGCGCTAACTGTTGGCGTAAAAGATTAGGCTAACAGGTTCTTAGAGATTGGAAACTAACAAACGAAGTGTTTGTGAAGTAAACTATTTCAAGCCTCCGAATGGATAATAGCTCAAAACAGTTCGAAGATGTGTATTGAATAACTCAGTATTCGATCCCCATTTTAGGGTAAAACAGGGGGTATTTATAGGCCCAAACATTAAGGAAAATACCCTTTTACCCCTCTATAACAACCGACATAGTGGAAACTATTCGGTACCCTTAATAGGGCTAAAACGGTAAAAGACTAATCTAATGAGAAAGAAGATAAGTCTTCCATCCTAGCTGGCAAGAAGCTCTCAGAAGAGTCAATGTTCAAAGATATACTCCGAACTAGAGTTCGCCTCCATCCTTCGAACTTGATCCAATATACTTCCAGAATTAGATGCTGGAAACCTTTGATTAAATCACCTGCCTTTGTCTTGTTGCAGCAATAGCCCTGAGGATGAAGTATTTTCCCCCAACAGGTGGTAAAGTTTTTCAAGTTCTTTTCTAAATTCTAGGCATGAAATTATTTCTTGTGTATACCGCCCTCCTTTTTGCATAGAAAATTCGAAGAGAAGAGGAAGAGTAACTCTAGTACTTGTCATTTTCTGGGTACTTCTCTGGTTTGCTGGTTTCCCGCAAACAGTCTAGCGTTGCGCAATCTATAGCTGAGGCCGAATATGTTGCTGTATCTAGCTGTTTCTCACATATTTTGTGGATGGTTTTCACTTTGCGGGATTTCGGGTTAGATTATAAGGGTGTTCTACTGTTTTGTGATAACACTAGCGCTATATGCGTTGCAAACAACCCGGTTCAGCATTCCAGAACCAGACACATTGATGTGAGATATAATTTTCTCAGAGATCACAATGATAAGGGTGATATTGAACTTCAGTATGTTGATACCTAGAACTAGCTTGCCGACATTTTTACCAAACTACTTGATGCCTCCCGATTTGCTTATTTGCATGGGGAACTGGGTATTTGTCATCCATACAACATTCTTTGAGGGGGCATGTTTAATGTGTGTTGCATGGGCTTCCTTATGATGATTTGTTGAGACGTTTTGTTGCTTTTATATATCGTCACATGATTGTCATTATCATGATGTCTCGACTTTGTTTAATATATCTAACTTCAAACTAAGCATGATTTTAATTTACAAAATTCAAAAACTGATCACATCTTAATCTTGTGTTTAGCATGTGTAATAAAGAATTGCTTTAGCTATCTTTTATTTGTCTGGTAGCTAGAATCCTTTAATATGGATGCAAAATTGAAACTTGAGGTTACTATTGCTACTCATGGAATCATACATCAAATATTACACGACAAAAATAAAATATACATGATTTATGTGCTAAAAATGAAAAGATATAGGTGGGTTTGCTTGTCGCACTTCTTTATTCTAGACTTCTTACCATTGCACATTGGTATGAACTAGGATAACTTAGTGTCTGCCAAAATCACCGCCTTAAGCTCTAATCGTCCTTCTTGGCCTAGGCTTGGCATGGTTGGAAAGCATAAGGTTGACGAGCAAATAACCATTGGCAAAATCAAAAAGACTTGCAAAGTCTGACTCAATTGCTAATCAAGCTTGCTAAATGCACCATGATCATTTGGACTTGCTTTCTTGGGTGGAACTTGTTTAGCCTTTGCAATTCTTGCTTTCACGTGTCTAAATGACTAGTCTAAGTGGTGATGTTTTTATCATCCAAAATTGAAAACCTCATGCATCAAACATTGAACTTGGAATATATTACCCTGGGCTGAGCATCTACAACAGACACTGTGATCTGGCATATTTTTGCACCATATGTTTTCACACTTTTCATCATCTCGGAGCCTTGCATAGTTTCTTGCTCCTTGATTCTTGCATTGCCAAAGGTGGAGAACAATGCCTGGTTTGCTTACCTACGGGGGAGAACAAGCGATGAAACTAAAAAGCGAGGAGAAAATTTCTACTACCAAATGGTTTTTCATATCTCAAGTTAAGAGAAATTCTTTTGTCAAGTGACATGATTTGGCTCTTTTCTGAGTTTTTTAATGGTCACTTGTGTGCTGAAATTTTTCAATTTTTTCTTTCACTTGAATTTGGTTGTAAATGCACTCATCAAGGGGGAGACTGAGAAACCAAAGGTTGGTTTCGGACTCTGTGATGAGTGATTGATATGATTTACCTTTTGGATTCAAAGGGGTCCCTCCGAAGGGGTTCGGAGGATGTTTCACCGAAGGGTTCAGTGGGTCTGGTTGTTGTGGCTGTTGCAGCGGAGTGTGTCTATCGGAGTGGTCTGGTAGAGCACGATGACTTGGTGGTACCAAAGGGCTCGGTACTTTGGGCGGTACATCGGAGTGTGTACCAGAGGTTGTTTACCCGGAGAGGTCTCCGGGTACTGGAAACACTTGTCTGCTTGTTTGTGGTGCGCAGGTGACTTTGGAGGCGACAGACGGTTCACAGCAAGTGAACCTGGGTCAAGTGGGAGTTTTGATGCCAGACGAGCGGGGATCTTGGTCATGAAGGTTGTGTGGGGTCAAGGTCGGTCCTCGGGTCAAGGTGCGCCAGGCGATGGAAGAGAGTGCAGAGGGTGGCTTCCGCTGAAGGTACCCCGAGGTAAAGTTCTCAGAGGTGAGGCACTTCGAAGGGTGCTCCAAACGGAGTGACTTCGAAGTATGGTGGGCGAAGTTCTTAGCAATGAGGCAAGGCCTTCGAAGTGTGCTCCGGATGGAGGCACTCGAAGGGTCACCCGACGGAGGTCTCAGAAGTCAAGGTGCATCGAAGGCATGGTCTAGGTGAGGCTCATGAAGGAGTGTGCTTAGGGAGAGACACTGCGATGAAGTGCTCATGTAATGCTTCATGTGAAGGCCTTGGACGAAGGAGGGACTTCGAAGGGTGGTACTCCGAAGGTGGGGCTTCGGAGTGAGGTTGTCTTGATATACTTCGCCCTGCATGGCTTCGGTACATGGATGGGCATAGTTCTATCTTGGAGTAGATGCGAAGCTATGGTGGTCCAATTCGGAGATGTTCGGTGCGAAGACTCAAGTGCTTTGATGGCTTCGACTTAAAACCATCACTGTATCGAAGGCTGACTTCGGTGAAGCGAAGGTCGTCTGGCTCAAGGCTTCTTACCAAAGCTACCGCACCCCTCGCATGTGAAGGGGGGCTTCAGAAGACTCCAAAACTGCAAAGGTTGATCATGTCTGCTCTCCAAAAGCTGATGTTGTCTCCTCTGCGAAACTAACAAAAGAAGCCTCCAAATAAAGTAGACTACCATCTGTACCCCCCTGTATGAGAGAGACAAAAACAGTTTAACCCTAGGGGTAAAAAAGTCTATTCACAGGGCTGAATAGTCCCTATAAATAGTGGAGGCTGGCTAGGCATCGGTAACACTTTGAGTGGCCATTTTAGAAGTCCTATCTAAGCTTCCACACTCATGTATTTTGTCCTGTGAGTTCATTTTGTGTTCCCTGTTCATGCAATAAAACTTTGATTATGTTCTTCATTTGATGCTTGAACTTGTATCCCTATTTTGCACTGCCTGTAATGACTTCTCTGTGATCCACAGTGTTCTGTTTTGCCTGAGTTTCTGCTTTGTTTCTCATCAAGAGAAGTGTGTGAGTTCTGGTAGTGCGAAGTGTGTGTTTCTCACTGTGAGTTCGCTCTGTGTAAACTGGAGGCAAGTCCTCTTTTATTACTAGCGAAGCACTGAGTGTAGTTGAGATCAATGTCTGCTTTTCTTTCTATGTCGATGTCTTTAGCGTAGCCTACTGTCTTAGCAAAATCAGTTCTGTTTGCTTTTAGGCCTTCAGAAAACGAAGCCTAGAACTAGTTGCTAGTGCGAAGTATCAGGTCGAAGTCCCAGAGGGAAACCTCCTCCTGTGAAGGGTGTAGTGCGAAGCCTGCTCGAAGACACCTTATGTGCGGAGCCTGCACGAACCTAGCAGAGGTGTTTTTGGTTTTGTGGTTGTGAGCGAAGTCTTCTTGACATCGAACTTTTGCTATTCGCAAAGCTTGGTTTCAGAGCTACAAAATACCACCGAACCATACCTTCGAAGGGTGTGTTCGAAGCTTATTCCGCAGGAGACTTTTCAAAACAGATGGCTATTTTAGCTTGAAATTTGAAAAGCTCCCATTCACCCCCCGTCTGGTCGCCACTTTCGGTCCAACATAGTGTCGATGATTTCTCTCACTACTCTTGGGTCTTCTTTTTAGCTAGCAAGGATGAAGTGTTTACACCCTTTCAGGTCTTAGCTTTGAGACTTTTTATTGAACTTCTGGGTGCATTGAAATTCATTCGAAGTGATAATAGCACCGAATTCAAAAGTAGTCTCTTTGTTGACTTTTGCATTGAGCATGGCATAGAACATTGTTGGCGGAAAATACTTCATCCTCATGATCCTCAAGACTCCAAAATAGTAGTAAATCATAATCTCGGAGTCATGGACTTAACTCCGGGCTGAAGGACTTGAATTTGGAGGTTCCATTCAAGCTCCGATTCGAAGGAATCCTCTGAAAGGCTTCCCCTCCGGAATGGGAAACAACCAGAAGGATGTGACATCTACTTTGTCGACATCCTTTGAATGTATTTTACCATATTAACCCTATTTGGGATACCGAAATAGTTTCCACTATGTCGGTTGTAATTGAGGGGTAAAAAGATATTTTCCTTAGAGGTTTTACCTATAAATACCCCCTTCTCACCCTTAATAGGTATCGAATACTCAAATATTCAATACACACTTCGAACTATCTTAGGATATTATCCATATTCAGAGACTTGGAATAGTTTAATCAAGCAAACACTTTGTTTGTTACACACTTAGTTTCTTAAACTGTTAGCGTAATCTTTTATGCCAACAGTTGGCGCCGTTCGTGGGGAACCTAGTACAAAAACTTTGTTCTCTACCAATCTCTTTATAGAGCCATGCCTCCTAAACAGATCCTAGGCACTAGTCCCCTCCGGAGGTCGGAGGACCTTTTGTAGTCCCCCCACCTTAGACTCCCGAAACAAATACTCTTCCTCGAACATACGAAGCCCCTACAGGGACTCCGTCTATGCTTCGAACCGACGGAGCCTCTCCTGTTGCTCCGGCTGTGCTCCGAACTGACTTGTTCAGTTCTCAAGATCAGGAAGTCCCTCGAGAAGAAATGAAGATCGTCCTGATGATGTGGCAACCCAAATGGCCCATCTATAGGCCGAAGGGACAAGGTGGAGGCAGGAAGCCACAGATATGCTTCGTCCCCAAGCTACCCCTGTCATTCCGGAGGTGCACCAAGATGATGACCTCGCCTTTTATCCTGAAGCCTTTTGATAATGAATCTCCACTGCACCCCGACTTGCAAAAGGTGCACTTCGACCCAAAGTTTAAAAATTCGAAGCTCTGTAAGTACTCCGGAGAAGATCTAGGAGAATTTTCTCGTTCATATGCTTTAGCAATCAAAGCTAGCGGAGGGGTTCGAGATACAATGGTGAAATGCTTCCCCCTTGCACTTGAAGGAATCACTCTGTGTATGTTCTGGTCTTTGAAACCAGGATCAATTAAGTCTTGGGAACTTCTAAGGAAGAAGTTGATAAGCAACTTCCAAGGTACATTTGTGCCCCCTATGTCCACTAGAAGTCTTTTTTAGGTGAAGCAGCAACCTAGAGAAACTCTACAACAGTTTTTTAAGCGCTTCACTCATACGAAGTCGCAAATAAGAGGGTTGTCTGCATCATCTATGGTTGATGCGGCTAGAGGAGTTACAAATGCAGGCCTCCTCGACAAGCTTCACCGGAAGCATATTTCCTCAGTAGCACAATTAATGGTTTACTTTGAGGAATATGCAAGGTTGGAGGAAGGATGGCTCTGAAGGATGGCTTCCTCTCCGCCAACCATCCAAGAAGTTAAACTTGAAGTGAAAACTTCAACTCCTTCACAAGGGTACCACTTCGACAATCAACATGATAGACGAAGAGGGCAGAAGCATCATCGCTCTGAAGTTTTGAACATTGTTCCCTCTTCGCAAAAATTTTCCCCCAAGAATGCACAAGCTTTGGGAAGCAAGGTCAGCGGCTGGAGCCCACCAGGGAAGCCGGCTGGCAAAGGCTAGGCCTTCTTTTGCTATGTCCACGGTGAGAACCGAAGCCATGCTACTGATGCGTGTAAGTCTATATAGCCCTGAGGAGCGAGTTCCTCGAAAGGAGCTCTTGTTGAGGCACTACTGACCGAGCCCCTCCCGAGGCACGTCCGGAGCCGGTGCAAACTGTCGGACTTGTAGACAGCTTCGAACTCCCAAGGTAACCTTCAGTGGATAGTTTTATGCCACCTCTGAAGCAAGAAGATACATAAGACCGATGCAAAAGAGTGGTTCTTCCAATCTCTGGAGAAGGAACCCTGGGCAGCATGTCAAAAAGTCAACGGAGGGAGTATGTTCATGAAGTAGGGCATATTGGGACCTCCTCATCGGCTGCTAAAATGGCCGAGTGGTCTCACGTGCCCATATCTTTATCCGCAGCCGATGCAGCGGGTATAAAATTTCCTCATGCGGAGCCCCTTGTTATCACCGCCGATATTGTAGGAACATAAGTCCGGAGAGTGTTGGTTGATGGCGAAAGCTCCGCGGATATTATCTTTGTTCAAGCCTTAGACCATCTTTGCATCCCGCAAAAACATCTCCTCCCAGTAGCTCGTCTGCTTTAAGGCTTCACAGGACCTCCTCTTGATTCCCTCGGCCAAATAGGTCTCGAGGTTGCCTTCGGAGAGGGGCTCTTAGCCAGAACGGAAGAGGTGATTTTCGACGTAGTTGATGCCCCCTATGCCTGTAATGTCATCTTCAGAAGGGGCATGTTAAATCAATTCAGAGACGTGGTGCATCATAATTATCTATGCCTAAATATGCCCACGCAAGGAGGAGTACTTACGGTCTTCGGTGACCAAGCTGCAGCACAAAGGGTAGAATACGACCATGGTCCACCTCTTGATCCTAGACAAATAAATAGTGTGCAAGACCATTCGGAGGATATCCCTGTGTCAAGCCAATTATCGAAGATGTCCTCCCCAAGGCCAAGCCCCGAAAGAGAAATTGTAACGAGGATCATTGTAAAGGATGACAAAGACTATCCCATCCAGTTTGGCAAGGAATTGCCTCCAGAAATTGCTACTTGTTGGGGGAATAAGTTTTCCCTTAAACAGGGGCCAAATGATGTCAGCCTCCGTAGGCCTCTTACCCGGAGCCTGACACTGTTGAAGAAGATCACTCCCGCCGAAGTTATTTCCAAGAAGCAATTAGTCCAAGCCTCCAGGCTCCCTTTGGAGTCATCCGGAGCCAACCTCTGGGCTCCCTTCGGAGTCCTCCAGAGCCAAGCCTCCGGGCTCTCTTCGGAGTTAGCCTCCGGGCTTCCTTCGGAGCCCTTTGGAGTCAAGCCTCCGGGCTTCCTTCGAGTCTCCTCAAAGTCAGCCTCTGGACCCCCCTCCGGTCCCTTCCGAAGCTGTCTCTGGGAGTCCATTCGGAGTTCAGTTCGGAGCGTACTTCGAAGTTCACTTCGAAGTGCCCTTCGAAGCCTTTGACGCGGTCTCCGCCCGAAGAGCTCTGGCCACTACTTCGAGCCAGGAAAATATCTCGACTCTTCTACAGTGTAAAGCCATACCGCGGTCCCCACTGCGCCTGGTATGTCATTTAGCTGTTCAGAGGTGGCGTCTATTAGACACATTTGTAAAGCTGTAAAGTTTTTTGTACAATAGTCTAGTCTTTTTCCCTTCTTGCCCCTATAAGGCCTATGACCTGTAGAGGGCATTTAGGTATTTTCCTTTGGCTTGCGTGCCTATAAAAGCAGTGCCATGCCCTTGTAATAGCCAGATCCATTAGATCCGATAGAGGCAAAACTTTGCCAAATCCACTATAGACTGGACGTAGGGCTATTATGCTTTCAGGGAGGCCTGAACCAGTATAAATCCTTTCTCCCTCTATGAGAACCCTTCGAGGTTCACTCTATACACCATATACACACAAAACCTGCTGTAGCTAACGCAATTGCTACAAAAGTTGGTGCCATCCGTGGGAAACTTAGTACTAAAAGCTAAGTTCTCTGCCGCTACCTGTTTCTCAAAGTGTGCTTGAGGGGGGAGCTTCAGAGTTTTCTAGCTCCGCGCACCCTCGGGCAAGGGGCTTCGAGTGCAGCTCAAAGGCTTTTCTCGCCTTCCACCATCCCTCGTGCTTCAGAGCGCAACCTCCGACAAGGGGCTCCGCTTCGCGCGACAAAGGCCTCTAAAGCCCTAGGGGCAACAAGGCAAGCCTTTCACCCTCACTTCACAAGGTATGTGCACAGTCCGAAGCCCAACTTCACTGTACAAATTTGCAATTATTTCAATAAATCTTCGAAGTCTTACTTCGCCTTAAAACTGAAGTCTTACTTCACCTTTAAAGTGAATCCTTGCTCCATTCTATTAAAAATCAAAGCCTTGCTTCGCATCTAAAAATCTAAGCCTTGCTTCACATTTAAAAATCGAAGCCTTGCTTCCCATTTAATATTGAACTCTTGCTTCACTTTATCAAAAACCCAAAGCCTCGGTTCACCTTATTTGAAATTCGAAGCCTTGCTTCGCTTTACAAAATCCAGAGCACCCCTCCAAAGGCTACACAACGCCTTTGGGCCCGTAGCAGTGGGCTTTAGGACTAGCTCGAGCGACGACTCAAGGTGTCCAGGACTTTCGGGCGACGTATCGATGAGTCCAGGATTCTAGGCTCCAGCCTAATGCATCCCAGGGTCGAAGGTGGCCCAGGGTCCAAGGTGGTCCAGAGTTGTAGGTGGCTCAACCCATCACAGGTTCGGTGAATCCACACTAAATATCATTTTCATTCACTACAGGATCAAGCTCAAGAAGCCTTGCTTCGCTATCTGAATACGCACTAAGGCCTCACTTTGTGTGACCTAATCTATTCTAAGATCAAAGCATACCGAAGTCATGCTTCGCCTAAAATCTAAGTGTGCTTTAGAGCCTCGCTCGCGCATATCATCCAAATACAAGTATGCCGAAGCATGCTTCGCTTAATTTTAGTATGCTGAAGCCTTGCTTCGCTTCAAATTAATGCGTTCGAAGCCCAAAAGAGGCCTTCGCTTGACGTGATATAAGCGTCCGAAGCCACCAAAAGGCGCACCCCTTCGCATTCTTAATTGCTCGCACCAGCAACGACTAAGTCCCTAGCTGTCGCACGCAAGGGGGGACAGAAGTATATATGTGAAGTGTGCAAATGAAATGCGTAGTATGAGCGTGACAAGCTAAACATTCGAAACAATCAAATCATGCAAAGCATGCAGACGAAGTATGCAAATACAATAAATCTCATTCATTGAATGATAATTGAGAAGTATGTTACAAATACACTTCAATAAAAATTATGAGTAGTTTGTATCTAAGCCTAGGAAAAAGTGAGCTCAAGGCCCCGATATGTTCAGACCTCGTTTGCTCTTCTTCTGGGCAGGGCCCCCTCGGCTAGACAAAGCCCCATCGGAGCATATTCTCCCGCGGCCGGACCATCCATGCTATGAAGCCCGCAGACCTCGCCTTTCACGTTTAGGTTTGTCCAAGTCTGGGACACAGGCGGTGCCATATCAAAGGCAAAAAAGTATAGGTCTTCGTCGCCTGTTAAAGTCATAACCGAAGCCTGTGCTCCCTCGCCAATTAAGTATACTTCGAAACAACTTAAGTCTGGCGAGGAGAAAGAACTCTGAAGAGGCTCTGTCTTCACGGCAGCCAGCAGCTCCTGGACTACCTTGGAAATGGCTTCGCCCCTAGGACCCCTTGGAAGCTTGAACCAAGGGGGGCCTTCGGACCTAGGTACTTCGAGAACAACCCAAAGCTGGCGAAGCTCCTCGGAATCCTCAAGTACTTCGAGTTCAACATTCGAAGGTTGAGCCTGGGTAGGTATAAAGTACCCCCGCATTTATATTAATAAGCTGATGAGTTGTTTACAAGCCTACAGCTAAGAATTACAAGGAGCATATGGAGGTCTACACCTTCAAAGGTGGAGGCTTCGACGTCGAAGGCTAAGCCAGCGAGGCTTGTGCCCTGGCTCAGTGAAGCCGGGAGGGACTTCTAAGGATCCTGAAGATGGCGCCACGGTCTACAGATGTCTGAAGGCGGCGCAACCAAGTGTTGTCCTCCGAAGGCTACCAGAGTTTCCGAAGTTGCCGCTTCGAGGTGGTTGCACCCCACATCATGAATCATCTGCAACCCTCCTTGACCCACTTGGCCAGCCTTCAGAGCGAAGCCCTTCATTGATGTCTCCGCCATCGCAGCCGTAGTCTGTAGGAACTCGAGGTGATCCCCGATTGGGTCTTGAGGGTTGAAGTCCGGGGCCTGGCACTCAGTCCCCAATTGCTCGAGGACTATAGTCAAGATCGAGGTGGCCTCGTCGACCCCTTAGACCACAAAGTTCTCCAAGTAGTGGCTGGCTACGTGAAGTTCAGAGCACTTTGCCGCTAGCTTTGCCCTGGCCTCCTCCGAAGCTCGAAGTGTCTCTCAAAGCTTGTTGGTTTCCGAGATCAAGACTTCCCTCGCTTTCTCGGCTTCGGACCTCGCCGCCTCTGCTGCTGCTTCGGCTCGCCTTCGCCTCTCGGCCTCCTCCGAGGCCTCGCGCCAAAGGGTGTCCCTCTCCTCCACCAGCTCCACCATCTGATGGTCACGGAGATTGCTACTGCAGCATTTAGTGCGAAGGCCTGAAAAGGTTCAAGAAAATCCTAAGTATTTAGTAAAAAAGCAAGTGTCTCAAAGATCCTGTAAAGCTTCGCTCACGTGGATGATGGCTGTGTGGGCGTTTGTGAAGAGGTCTAAGGGGCTCGAGCGGCTAAGCTGCGCCACTAAGCCTCCTCCCCCAACGGCAGTGCAGCCTTCGTTGAAGGCGTGGATAGTTGCCTCCATCACGGGACCCCTCGGCTACAGAGGCTAGACCATCTCCATCACGACCCCCTCCGGTGCAGACTCCCACGGAGCCAGGCTCCGGTCCACCACCTCGACATGCTCTTCGGCCTCATCCCAAATGATTCCTTCGTCGCGGCCGTCCCCCCGTCCTCTTCAGACGAAGTGCTCTCGAACCCCGAGCTGCTGCTGCTATCGCTACTGCTACTCCCGCTGCTGCCAGAGGCCTCCGCCAGCACCACTTTGGAGGTCACCGCCACCACTTCGGAGGTCACTGCCACCACTTCGGTGGCCGCTGCCAGAGCATCTACTGGCTCCGCTCAAGCACCAAGGCTCGCATCCATTGACTCCTCCACAGCAGGGGCTTCCTCCGCTTGGATCTCTAAGTGAACCCTCGAGGCTTCGGGTTCCTCGTCGTCCACCCTCTTCCTCTTGGAGCCGCTCGCCGAGGGTTTTGGGTTGGCAAAGTCTGGCAGTGCTTGGACCCCCTCGACGCCGAGCCAGGTCCACACTCTGTTCTAGGATTCCCAAGTCCCCACCAGAGTGAGCCTCTGAGTTTGCACCTCAGGCATCAGAGCCCCAACGATGTGCTCTGCCGCTATGATTGCCTCCTCTGGAGGCCTTACTTCACGAGCAGCTTCATCAAAGTTCCAAGTTAGCACAAGTTATTTCTGCGAAATACGAAGATGAAGAAATCGAAGTCTTACCAAGACACTTCGTAGACACCTTGCTTGGTCCCTCTAAGCCCGAAGGTTCAGAAAGGCCCTCTAGCCAACAAAACGTGAGGGGGCTAAGCCAACGGGTGATGAACTCTTCTACGAGGTCCCTCATGCTCATCCTCGAAGCCACCCTCCACAGGAGCAGGATCCTTGACTGGAAGACGTCTAGGCTCATTTGCACCACACCTTCTCGTCGTTAAGAAATGAGTGCATTGGTACTCCGAAGGGGGGAGTTCGCACCCACCGAAGCGTAGAACCACTCTTGGTCCCACTTCGAGTACCACTTGTTGACGGCCCTCGCTGGGAAAACGTCTTGGTACTCCTTGTAGAGCTGGAAGTTGGCGCTCCCAAAGGCCAAGGCCCTTTTGACGCGGTCTGCCCCCTCCCTTTGCTTCGGCTAGTAGTTAGCATCATGGAGGGCGACGAAGACGTCCACACGCCCCTCGCACCCTTCGGCCCTCGTGGCCCACTCGAAAACAGCCAGCCTCACCATAGCATTTGGGGACAGCTGAGGAAGCTAGAAGTTGTATGCCTTCAGCACCTCGCTCAACATGTCCACTACCGGTAGCCCAAGGCCTGCCTCGAAGAACGCTTAAAAGAGCACGACCTCGTCATCTCGAGGACTCAGTACAACCTCCAACTTCACTGGTACCCAGAGCTAGATCTCCTTTGATATCTTCCCCTCGCAGACTCTTCAGATAGACTCCTCCGTTGAGGCCGAAGCCCTCATTTCCAGAGTTTGCTCAAATTCATCCGACGGCGACTGAAGGTCCCTCAGCCCCAAGCGCCTTGCTGCAGGCTTCTCCGCTGCCGCCGCCTGCACCTGGGCGGAGCTCGAACTCATGCCCAGGGTCAAGGCCTTCTTCGACGCAACCTTCTTTGGCATCTTATGAGGCTTCGGCATGAAGGACGCTGAGAGTTGCGAAGCCGGCTCCACGCGAAGCTAAAGGTGGAAAGAAGAAAGTGAAGGATGCTAGGAGTTAGGAAGGATGCAAATAAGTGTGTGTGCCGAAGCTGTGTGCGGTAAACCCCTTTGTATAGATGGTAAAAATCCCGATGGTTCCCGTGCCAAAGTCTATGACAAATGGGCCTGAGGCGAAGTTGAAGCAATCCATCATGCCCTCCCCGCTACAACGGTCAATTTTATAACCGTTGCGAAGTCGTTTGGTCTACCCGAAGTCATCCCATTAGTCGGAGCAGGTATTCATTACCTACTCAAGTCGAAGCCCCTTCGGTCCAAGCTCTGAAGGCCTGTCTTCTCAAGTTATCTTTTTACTCTGGGTCATTTGTCCAGAGGCGCACGCACCCCTTCGCTCTGAAGGGCTGCGGGCGAGGGGATACTGTTGGGGGAATAAGTTTTCCCTTAAAAGGGGGGCAAATGATGTCAGCCTCCATAGGCCTCCGGCCCGGAGCCTGATGTATGACCGAAAGTAGCGACCAGAGGGGGGTGAATGGGCGCCTAAAAAATTCTTTCGAATCAATGGCCCTCTCCCAACACCCAACGCACCTCGACACACAATCAACAGAAGTAAACAGATCAAACGTGCTAAAAATAATCTAGCCTAAAAACAACCGGCGTCCTAGACAAAAAGACACCAACATAGTGTTCAAAGGTAGATGAACAAAGCATTCAGGACATGGGCATTTCAATGCATCATGTATAGTACTTGCCGAAGCCTGTGCGAAGCAGTCGTGCAAAGCCTGTAGCTGTCGAAGCCTGCGAGGTACCACGGTTGCGGTCTGGCGAAGTCCACGCGTCGGACGGCAACACACCTCCTGCCGTGCGGGGCCTCACCGAAGCCAACGCGAAGTCTGCCGAATCCCGAAGTCTGCATGCCACTTAAGCGTTCCAGCGAAGCCACCCACTTCACTGCCAAAACTACTGCTCCCAAGGACTTAGCTTCTCAGCCAAAAATGTCACATCAAACGTAATGAAAGCCTACTGGTTTTCTTCATCAGAACAGTACGAGCGAATGACTTGACAACATGCAAGAAATCAGTTTGTGGCTACTCCATGCACCATCAACAGGAGTCAGCAGTGATCATGAACTGAACGGAGCCCACGCACATGGTGTATGAACACAGTCCACAGACCAAACAAATAGAGAGGCTGGTAGACTACACCTCGGTGCCTCTGCCTGTACTCATGTAGCACGCCTGGCCAAGTTTGCATGCTATAGCGCCGCTTGAGGCTGCAGAGCTGCTAGCTTCTTGGTGCACGCGTCGATGCAGCACACGTCTCCTGCCTCAAGCACCTTTGCACCGCCCGATGAAGCATAAACAATGAGAAAACAGTGACGATGAAGAAGAAACACAGCGATGACGGCGAGATGGAACCTTTGGCAGGAGAAAAGATTGCGGCGGTGGAAAACACAGTTTGGAAAATAAAATGAACTTAGATTTGCATTAAGTGAGTTAACCCTAACCCTAGGGGATTGGGGCCCTATTTATCGGTAGCCCAATAGACTAGGAAAAACCAAAAATACCCTTAGGGTTTAAACAGACGTTGAATTAAAAATGGAAAAGACCAACATGCCCTTAGGATTTTTTATAGACTCGGATAACAAAGACTGTGGGACTAAAGGCAAAATAGTAAAATCCTAAATAAAGATAACATGTCCTAATGCGGAGCTTTCGTAGCAGCTATGGCTTCGCCTCAGAATGGTTAGATCTGAGATCAGCGGTCGTCAGTTTTACGCCAAAACTAACAAAGCGTCCACCGTCTTCGCACCGGGTACCCGGATTGGGCCAGCCCAATTCCGCAGCTCCCTCAGCCCGACAATCGCTCACCGCCCGTGTACCTGAGTCAATCCTAGTCAACAGACCAGTCGATCCTTTGCCGCTCCTATCCCATGTACTCAGATTAGGCCAGCCTGACTCTGTGGCCCCTCTGCCCGGTAGTCGCTCGCTGCCCGTGTACCTGAGTCACACGCAGCCTAGACACGGCAAGTCTCATCTTATCTTCATCTTCTCATTGACTTCTGTTGACAATCACTCATCACATCTGGAGCCATGAGGCCCATGCTCTTCACCATGGCTCCTCACCTAACACTATCAAAGCAGATCCCTCCCGCCGAAGTTATTTCCTAGCAGCAATCAGTCCAAGCCTCTAGGCTCCCATCGGAGTCCTCCGGAGCCAAGCCTCCAGGCTCCCTTCGGAGTCCTCTAGAGCCAAGCCTCCGGGCTCTCTTCGGAGTTAGCCTCCGGGCCTGAGAAATGTATCTTCGGGGCTCAAGCTGGGAAATTGTTACGGTATTTAGTTTCGAGCCGGGGGATTGAAGCTAGCCCAACTCAAATAAATGCATTATAAAGAATGGCTCCACTAGAAAATTTAAAGCAAGTTTAGAAGCTTACCGGACACCTCGCATCACTTAGCAGATTTCTGGAAAGATCCGCAAAGAGAAGCCTCCAAATATTCAAAACCTTGAAAGGGTCCGATAATTTTGCATATACACCGGAGTGCCAAAAGAGTTTTGATGATATTAAAGATTATCTCAGCAACCTTACAACACTCACTGTGCCCATTGCAGATGAAACTCTTCTTCTTTATCTTGCAGCTACAGGCTCCGCTGTTAGTGCTCTCCTTGTTCAAGAAATGGATTTCAATGAGAAGTTGGTACAAAATCTAGTATATTTTGTATCAGAAGCTTTATCCAGAGCAAAAACCAGATACTTTGAGTTGGAAAAATTCACTTATGCTCTAGTGATGGCTTCGAGGAAATTACGACATTATTTTCTAGCACATAATGTAATTGTACCAACTTCTTATCCTCTAGGAGATATGCTTCGAAGCTAAGATTCTACATGGAGAATTGGAAAATGGGTCATCAAGCTAGCACCCTTCGGCACCTCCTTTGTAGCAAGAACAACAATCAAGTCATAGGTGGTGGCTGATTTTGTAGCAGAATGGACTCCATCTGCAGTATGGGCTACTGAAAAATGAAGTGAAGGAATATGGACCATATACTCCGATGGAGCCTTTCAAGCATCTAGGGTAGGTGTCGTAGCAATGATAATTTCACCTTCGGGGAAAAAGCAATATATTCTACAAGGCTCAACTTTAAGTCCAGCAATAATATTGTGGAGTACGAAGGAATTTTGCTAGGTCTTCGCAAGGCACGTGCCCTTGGTGCTACAAGAGTTATTATAAAAACAGATTCCCAAATTGTAGCGGGACACGTTGATAAAAGTTTCTGTTGGGGGAAAACATCTCATCTTCGGGGTTATTGCCGCAACAGCATGACAGCAGATAGTGGATTCGAAGGTTTCCAGATGTCCATCTTCGAAGATACCCTGAGTCAAGCTCGAAGTACGAAGATAGGCATTGGTTCGGAGTACATCTTCGAACCAAGGTTCTGCAAGATCTTTATTGCCAGCTAAGATGGAAGATTTATCTTTTATATCATTAGATTAGTCTTTTACCATTTTAGCCCTATCAAGGGTACCAAATAGTTTCCACTATGTCGGTTGTAATAGAGGGGTAAATAGGTCTTTTCCTTAATATTTGGGCCTATAAATACCCCCCATTTCACCCTGTAAAAGGGACCAAATACAAGTTATTCAATACACACATTCGAACTATTCTAAGTTTTTATCCTTTCGGAGGCTTAGAACAGTTCTCTTCGCAAACACTTCGTTTGTTAGTTTCTATTCTACAGAAACCTGTTAGCGTAATCTTTTACGCCAACAGTTGGCGCCGTCCGTGGGGAACCTAGTCAAAAAAACTTCGTTCTCTACCAACTTCTTACATCATGCCTCCTAAGCGGAGCGCACCTCGCAATCCCGTTCGGAGGTCTTCTCGGATCTCCGGAGAGATACCATTCGACACGGTTGAAGTCGGAGGGCCTTCGACATTCCCTCCGCAAACTCCAGAAGGGGCTTCCATCCCTCGAACATACGGAGCTTCTCCGCCAACCCCTTCCATACTTCGACCACTCGGAGTCCCTCCTCCACCTTCCATCCCAATTCGAACTGATCCTACTAGTCCTCAAGACCCGGAAGATCCTTCCGGAGGAGGTGAAGACAATCTTGGAGATATGGCCACTCAAATGGCCAACCTTCAAGCTAAAGTAGCAAGGTGGCGACAAGAAGCTGCGAACAGGCTTCGCTCTCAAGCCATCCCAACTATCCTAGAAGTGCCCGAAGACGACGATCTCGATTATCCCGAAGCCCCGGAGAATGCCTCCTTCGATAATGAATCTCCGCTGCATCCTGAGCTGCAGAAAGTTCGCTTTGATCCAAAGTTCAAAACTTCGAAGCTCTGTAAGTATGCCGGAGATGAAGATCCCGGAGAGTTCGTTCGTTCTTATGCCCTAGCAATTGAAGCTAGCGGAGGAGTCCGAGACACCATGGCGAAGTGCTTCCCCTTAGCTCTTCAAGGAGTGGCGTTAAGGTGGTTCTGGTCCTTGAAGCCAGGATCAATTAATTCATGGCCGCAGCTGAAGAAGAAGTTTATAAGCAATTTTCAAGGCACCTTCGTGCCTCCCATGTCAACAGGAAGCCTTTTCCAGGTGAAACAACTCCCCGGAGAGACATTGAGGCAATATTTTAAGTGCTTCGCTCATACGAAGTCGCAAATCCGAGGGTTGTTTGCATCTTCGGTAGTTGATGCAGCTCGGGAAGGCGTCACTCATCAAGGCCTTTTCGATAAGCTTCATCGGAAAAGCATCTCCTCGGTCTCTCAGCTGATGTCTTACTTCGAGGAGTATGCGAGGTCAGAAGAGTGTTGGCTCCGAAGGACTGCCGCTACTTCATCCATATTGCAAGAAGTTAAAGTAGAAGTGAAAACTTCGGCACAGCCGCAAGAACCAGTCTTCAAAGTTCAAAATTATCGGAGAAGAGGACAAAAGCACCCTCGTTCTGAAGTCATGAATATTGCACCCACATAGAAGTTTACACAGAGAGCTCCACAGTCTTCGGGGAACAAGGCCAGCGGCTGGAGGTCGCCAGGGAAAACGGCTGGCAAGGGCCAGACCCTTTTCTGTTGCATCCATGGATAAAATCGAAGCCATGCAACTGATACTTGCAAGGCTATACTTACCCTAAGGGGAGAGTATCTAGAAAGAACTTCGGGTCGAGGTACTACCGAGCGAGTTCCAGCTGCAACGCGCCCAGAGCCGGTCCAGGCTATGGCGTGGATAGAAAACTTTGATGCTGCAAGACACCCTCCAGTGGCCAATGTTATGCCACCTCCGAAGCAAGAGGAAGGGCAAGATCGAGGAAAAAGAGTAGTCCTCCCCATCTCCGGAGGAGGTACCCTCGGAAGCATGTCCAAGAGACAGCGAAGGGACTACGTCAGAGAAGTAGGCCATATTGGAACTTCGTCATCTGCAGCTGCAATGCCGGAGTGGTCTCATGTACCGATATCTTTTTCTGCGGAGGATGCAGCTGGTATTAAGTTCCCGCATGCAGACCCACTTGTTATCACTGCTGATATTGCGGGCACTGAAGTTCGAAGGGTGTTGATTGACGGAGGAAGTTCGGCAGATATCATTTTTGATCCAGGAAACATCTCCTTCCAGCGGCTCGTCCTTTGCAAGGCTTCATAGGACCTCCGCTTGATGCACTTGGCCAAATAGGCCTGGAAGTTACCTTCGGAGAAGGTTTGTTGACCCGAACTGAGGAAGTAATCTTCGATGTTGTAGATGCCCCGTATGCTTACAACGTCATCTTCGGAAGAGGCATGCTGAACCAGTTCGGAGCTGTGGCGCATCACAATTATTTGTGCATGAAGATGCCCACACAAGCAGGAGTCCTTACTGTCTTCGGAGATCAAGCTATTGCTCGGAGAGCAGAATATGGTCATGGTCCCCCTCTTGATCCAAGACAAGTAAACAATTTACAAGATAATGAAGAAATTTTTTCAGCCTCCTCCGAAGCTTCGAAGAAGTCTTTTCCGAGACCAAGTCCTGAGGGAGAAATTGCAACGATGGTCATTGTTAAAGATGGTAAAGAGTATACATTTCAATTTGGTAAAGATTTACCTCCAGAAGTTGCAACCTCCTTGGAAAAGGTGGTAGAAGAGAATTTGGATGTCTTCGCTTGGTCTGACGAAGATATCACCGGAGTCGATCGGGACATCATTGAACATAGTTTACTTGTAAACCCGAAGGCTCGGCCTGTTCGCCAAGGACTCCGGAAAATGTCTGCAGAAAGAGCTGCTCTAGCGAAGGACGAAGTTGAGAAATTTTTGAAGGCTGGGATTATCAGAGAAGTGGCTCACACAAAATGGTTAGCCAACCCAGTCTTCGTCAGAAAGAAGTCTTCCGGGAAGTGGCGCATGTGCATTGATTTCACATCTTTGAATAAAGCATGCCCTCGTGACCCCTACCCCATGCCCCGAATTGATCAATTGGTTGACTCCACCGTAGGTTCAGAGTTATTAAGCTTCCTTGACGCGTATTCTGGTTATCATCAAATATGGTTGAAGCGCGAAGATGAGATCAAGACAAGCTTCGTAACTTCTTCGGGAGTCTTCTGTTATGTAAGAATGCCCTTTGGCTTAAGAAATGCCGGGGCTACTTTTTCGAGGTTAGTTGCTAAGGCTCTAGGTCATCAATTAGGTCGCAATGTGGAGGCCTATATGGATGATATTGTAATAAAGAGTGCTTTAAAGCACCAGCATAGCCTAGACTTAGCAGAAACATTCAATAGCCTTCGGGCATGTGGGATCCGTCTTAACCCCGAAAAATGTATCTTCGGAGCTAAGGCCGGAAAGTTGTTAGGGTATTTAGTTTCAAGCAGGGGAATTGAGGCTAGCCCTACTCAAATAACTGCACTACAAAAGATGGCTCCTCCGGAAAATTTAAAGCAAGTGCAAAAGCTGACTGGGCGTCTGGCAGCACTTAGCAGGTTTTTATCAAGGTCTGCGGAGAGAAGCTTGCCTATATTTAAAGCATTGAAAGGGTCCGAAGATTTTGCATGGACACCCGAGTGTTAGAAAAGCTTCGAAGATATTAAAGAGTATCTCAGTAATCTTGCTACACTCACGGTGCCTACTGCGGACGAAACCCTACTCCTTTACCTTGCAGCTACAGGCTCTGCTGTCAGTGCAGTCCTTATCAGAGAAGTGGATTTCAATGGGAAGTTGGTCCAAAATCCTATTTATTTTGTATCCGAAGCATTATCAGGAGCGAAGACAAGATACTCCGAACTTGAGAAGTTTGTTTATGCTCTGATAATGGCTTCGAGGAAATTAAGACATTATTTTTTGGCATACAATGTAATTGTACCAACTTCGTATCCTTTAGGAGATATGCTTCGAAGTAAGGATTCCACTGGAAGGATTGGGAAGTGGGCAGTTGAGCTAGCACCCTTCGGCATATCTTTCTTGGCAAGGACAGCAATCAAATCGCAAGTCTTAGCAGATTTTGTAGCAGAATGGACTCCACCTGCAAATTTAGTTCCGGAGAAGTCAAGTGACAGAGTTTGGACTGTTTACTTTGATGGGGCTTTCCAAGCATCCGGAGCAGGCATCGGAGCAGTGTTAATTTCACCTTCAGGGCAAAGAGCAATGTACTCCGCAAGACTCAACTTTAAGTCTTCCAATAATATAGCGGAGTATGAAGGGATTTTATTGGGACTCCGGAAAGCACGTGCTCTAGGGGCTACAAGAATTATTATAATGACAGATTCTCAGATAGTAGCAGGGCACGTAGATAAAAGTTTCCAAGTTCGACATCCACAGCTTGCAAAGTACTTAGAAGAAATCCGTAAAATCGAAGCACACTTCAAGGGTATTTCCATTCGGAGTATACCAAGAGCAGAAAATGTGCAAGTGGACATCTTAGCAAAAGCTGCAGCCGGAGCTATGGATGTGCCCGAAGAAGCTTTCTATGAGGAGCTCAATATACCTTCGGTGCCACAAATTCCTTCTGCAGAGATTCTTTGCATTCCTAGTACAGATTGGAAAAATTCAATCATGGAACTTTTACAGGGAGGAACAAATTTGCCCGAAGAGCCACAGCTGTCAAGATTAAAGCTTAGAGCTAGAAATTATCAAATAATCAACGGTATTTTATACAAGGCCGGAGTATGTTCCCCTCTACTCCGATGTATATCTCAAGCCGAAGGCCAAGAAATTCTTCGAGAAATTCATGAAGGCCTTTGTGGTAGCCATTTAGCCCCTAGAGCTTTGGCAGGAAAAACACTTCGCCAGGGGCTTTATTGGCCTACAATAACAGCTGATGCGGAGAGCTTAGTCCGCACTTGTCAAGGATGCCAGTGGATGGGTCGACGGAGTCATCGCCCACCAACAGCTCTTCAAGTCATTGCTCCGGTATGGCCCATGGCCAGATGGGGTATGGATTTAATTGGTCCCTTTCCAGTAGCCAAGGGAAATCTGAAGTTCGCAGTGGTAGCTATTGAGTATTTTTCCAAGTGGGTAGAAGCAGAACCCTTAACAGCTATCACTTCGAACAATGTACAGAAATTCTTCTGGAAGAACATCATTTGCCGGTTCGGAGTGCCTAGATACCTCACAGTTGATAATGGAACACAGTTCGATGCAGAACCCTTCAGGAAGTTTTGCGAAGATCTAGGCATTCAGTTATGTTTTGCTGCAGTGAGGCATCCTCAGTCCAATGGAGCCGTAGAACGAGCCAATGGAAATATTTTGTCAGGGCTAAATCGAAGGATAGTAGGATTAGCAAAGGGACTGTGGACCGAAGAGCTTCCGAAGATTTTGTGGTCCATTCGGACTACGCAAACAAGGTCCACAAGTTTTACTCCATTCAGACTACTATTCGGAGATGAAGCTATGACTCCAACGGAGCTCAAAGGAGGATCATTTCGCAGCACCGAACCGGAGATTGAAGAAGAAAGACAAGCTTCGCTAGATTTATCCGAACAAACAAGACTTCGAGCTGTGGCGAATTTATCAAAGTATCATCAGCAAACGAAGGCTTGGTTTGACCCGAAGGTTAAGCTCAATGAACTAAGACCGGGTCATCTTGTTCTGTGAAGCGTTATAGCGCCAGGGAAGTTAGGAAATAAATGGGAAGGTCCATACCTAATTGTTCGTTCAGGACGCCCTGGCTCTTTTAAGTTAGCTAATTTAGAAGGTGAAGAGTTAGCACATACTTGGCATGCGGAGCACCTAAAGCAATACTTCGCATAAGGACTCCTTGTAACTCACTTGTAATCATCTTCCAAATTAATAAAGCATATGATCCTGATAGTGCCTTCCCCTCATAGACTTCCAGCTTCCGAGTGGACGCACTAGAACCGCGGGGTCGACCGAGAGGGAAGTGTCATGAAGCTGGGTTGTATTTTTGGACTTCGAACCATTGGTTCGAAGCTTCCGACGTGGGGGCTGACATAATCCGGAGTCCAAGCCACTGGCTTGTAGGCATCCGTAAAAGAGCCCAAAACCACATCATACAGAGTCCAAGCCATTGGCTGGTAGACTTCCGTAAAAAGAGCCGAAGGTGGCCAAAACATACGGAGTCCAAGCCATTGGCTGGTAGACTTCCGTAAAAAGAGCCGAAGGTGGCCAAAACCTGCGAAGTCCAAGCCATTGGCTGGTAGACTTCCGCAAAAAGAGCCGAAGGTGGCCAAAACCTGCGAAGTCCAAGCCATTGGCTGGTAGACTTCCGCAAAAAGAGCCGAAGGTGGCCAAAATATACGGAGTCCAAGCCATTGGCTGGTAGACATCCGTAAAAAGAGTCCAAAGAGACCATTGCAAACTCCGAACCATTGGTTAGACAGAAATCGCAAAAATGAGCCAAAGGTGGCTAAAGCAAAACAGAATTTGAGCCATGAGCTTCGAATGTCTGTTAACACAGTCCAAAGTGACAAATTATCTAAGATACTAAGGTATCTTGAAAGTTATCTCAAGTGATTTCTTTCAAAAAAAATGGTACTAAGTTGCCATTTTTCTGACTAAAAATAGTCGAAGACATTTCATAAGATTTTAAAAGATCTTTAAATTACAGAGGGGCTCCGAACCCTCAAAAATTGTACTCCGAAGTTTTTTCTTTGCGCATAACCATCTTTGAATACACTTCAAAGTTGCTTATACCCAAAGAGGGGCTAGTAAATATGGAGACAATTTTAAATCGGTATTCATTATTCAAACAAATGTGTTTACAGATTACATTATGAAAAATTGGTATCTATACCAAGAAGGAATCGAAGACCTCTTCGGTCCCTAGAGCTAGGGGTGGAACGACTAGTTCCAGCACCGGGAGTTCTAATAACTTTGCGTTTAACTCTCTTGCTCCCCTTCGAAGCTCTAAAATCCTTCTGTTCTTGTTGAAGCTCGGCCCAAGTTCGAAGGCGTTCGGGGCTCCTTTCCCAGCTTCCAAGTTCGTCAGGCTTTTTATTTTGAGCTTCATCTTCGTCTTCAGACCATATAACGTCTTTAGAAGACGAAGTATTTACGTTAACCTCTTTTTCTTCCTCTTTAATATAAGATAGTATATCTTTGATTACTTCGGGCGCAATTACACCGGAGTCATCTCGAGGAATTAGAAATCGAGGATGTTTATAAGCTTTAAGAAGATCGAAGGTGGTCCATAGTGAGCGAACTTCGTCGTTAAGGTCTAACACTTCGATATCTTCCGTAAGAGGCGAAGCCTAAAAATATAACAAATAAATTTTCATTGATAAATGTTTATAAGCATAAAGCTTTACATGGCGAAAAATCCTAAGGTATTTCTAAACCTGCGGGTTCGAAGGAGGCTGACTGCTCGAAGCTTGGGTCCGAACTTGCTTCTGGCGTTGGCCTTCATCGATCCAAGCCTTGATCGCGGAACGACCTTCGGCTCTCCATGAAGTTTGGAAGGCTCGCCAGGCAGCAGCCACACCTTCGGAAGGTTTCAGAAGTCGCTCGTCGTCGAAGGTGATTGGGCCCCCTCATGCGTCCGGAGTTATCGATCGGCCCAGATCTTCATAGTAGCGAAGTAGGCCAACAACAGACACTTGTCCGAAGAGTTCTCCGTATCTAATGCCCGCTGTCTTCATCTGCTTCGCCACTCCTTGGATCCTTTTTAACCGGCGCAGAAGAGTGATGTTATCGTTAGAAGGAAGTATCCCAGTAGTACCGAAGTACTCCAGGACATCTAACAACTGATTCATAACTTCCACAGCCACCTTCTCAGACTTCAGCTTGTCTTCGTTCAATGCATCCTTCGTCGAAGTGACTTCGTCCAAAACCCCAGAAAGTCTAGAATTTTCAGTGGTCAAAATGTTCTTTTGGTTTAACAGCTGGCTAGCTTCCTCTTGGAGTCGGACGAGCTCGGACCCCGCAGTAGCGTGCTCCGCCTGCAGCTTTTCAACTTCTGCTCGAAGCACAATTCTTTCTGCTTCGAGCTTTTTTCGCAGCCTCCAAACTTTGCCTGGCCCTTCGCTTTGTTGACACTATATTGTCCATTTGAGCCACTCGACTTTCGGAGATGTTAAAATTCCTTTGAAGGACACTGTTTTCCTCCTGAAGGCGAGCGATCTCTTCGTCGTTGCATATATTCGCAGCTCGGGCCAAGACAGTTCGCTGCAAAAATAAAAAACTAAGGTAAATATTTATTCGTAGATGAATTCTATGATATTTCGCAGATGCTCTGTACCTGATAGGCTGCGCGTTCTATGGCGGCATTAAGCTTCGTCCTGTCCGCCTTGCTCAAAATGGCTACTAAGTTAGTCTCCCCAATGTCACGGCTAGCTCGATCCAAAGGTTCGAGCACGTCCGAAGACCAGTTGTTTGCCCTAAGAAAGGAGCTAGCAAGGGGAGCATGCTTATTGTCTGTTGGTCATCTTCGTTCAGCGAAGGACCGGAGCTTTGGCCTGTGGTCTTCGGAGCAACTGGAGACTGGCCCTCCCCGGAAGATTGGCTCTCGTCTGTTGAATCAGACGGAGTTGATCCGGAGCTCACAGCAGGGAGGGGCTCTATATGTCTTTTGCCTCTTCCAGGTCCCATTTGAGTTACTCTCTGGGCTGGCTCCGAAGTTGTCGAAGGTCCAGGAATTATTTCTTCCTGTCGAACTTCTTTCATAGGAGTGGACTCTATAAAAAATAATGAAAAGTACTATACATTGTATAAATACTCAAAATAAACATGAAATGTTATTCGAAGTCTACCTTCGATATTTTGCAGAGGAGTCATCGTCGGACTGTTTGGTGGATCGAAGGCTAGTTCTTCATCCGAATCAGCCGTTAAGTCTTGGACTGCAGGAGCATCGTCTTGAGCAGTCCTCGTTGCTTCTTCGGGAATCGAAGCTATAGTAACTTCGACTCCGCTTTCATTCACAGGAACTTCGTCCTGAGATACATCTTCCTGAACTACCGAAGTCCTTGGTTGATCAACATTATCTCGGGACTCCGGCACGTTCGCAGGTACTTCGGCTTGTGCAGTCCTTTGAGTTTCATCTTCTTCTATTAGACGCACAAGCAATCTCCCCGTTTCCTCTTGGGAGTCGGAAACTGAGGCTCTTGAGCTCGAAGGTGCATGATTCGAAGGTGCAAGATTTTTTGGCTTCCGAGCCACCTTCTTCACCGGAGTCTTTGCGAAGCTCGAAGTCCCAGCTTCGGTTTTCCTCTTCTTGGGTCCTTTCTCCGAAGGCACCCAATCCATCAGAGGGTGCGGAGTGAGTTCCAACATTCCCCATACTCTGTTAAATCTCTCCCAACTCCCAACCAATTTGATTCTCCATTCTTTTTTAGTCGGGGTTGGAGCGCCCAAAATCTTCTCCGAAGCCCTTACAATTTGCTCCGAAGTAACAGGGGCTGAAGAAGCTAAAAAATAAATCAAGTTAGTTTTTTCTTCGAATGAATATACGTAATACATGTTGTCTTCGAAGTTACCTGCAGGGCTCGAAGTCACGGTAATTTTTCGAAGACCGCCTTCTGAATCCTCTTCGAAGACGATAGGCCAGTTGGCCATTAGTGGAGAAATTTGTAACCCGAGGAATTCTTCGGCTAAGTCTCGCATGCTCAACCTTCGGCTGATCCTCTGAAGTAGGTTGAGACGAGCTTCGAGCTGACCTTGACCGGGATGCACTAAGGCTTCCTTCCGGAATTGAATCTCTTTCAAAGGTCCGGCCAGAGGATTACTCGCCCCAACTTCGGCATAGAACCACCTCATAACCCAGTCAGCGTACCATCTTGCATTGATGGCCTTAGCAGGGAACTGAAGGGCATATTCGTCCCGGAGCCTAAAATTAATGCTTCCGAAGGATACCACTACTTTTTCACCTCCGGGGCCTACGAAGGTCTTAGGCTGGCATGAGGCTCTATGTAGTGCAGCGAAGATCTCTGCCCTCCCCTCGCAACCTTCAGCTCTCAGTGCCCATTCGAAGATTGTCAGTCGTGCTACTGCGTTCGGAGATAATTGAGGGAGGGTGACATGAAATAAATCGAGTACCTCCGCCAGGAAGTCAACTGCTGGGAGGCCCAAGCCGGCTTCGAAGAAGGCTTCGAATACAACCACTTCTTCGGGCCTTGGTGACCGAATGAGTTCTTTTCCGGGCTTGCGAATCATCACTCCAGTACTGATCTTTCCTTCTACCGCAATTGCCAGTGATTCCCTCTTGCAGGTAGAAGATCCCAGTTGGAAAGACTGGTCCAGATACTTCGTTGACGGCGGGCAGAGACTTTGATCATCGACATTTTGGGGATTTCTCCCTCCTGCCGCCATGGATGTCGCTGCAGATGCCGGAGGTGCCGCCGCCAACGCTGCAGCCGCTGCTGCTGTAGCTGCCTGCTGCCGGGCCAAGGTTGACGGAGCTCCAGATCCCTTGGTCTTCACCATTGCGGTTGCTTTGGGGATTATGGGGGCTAGGGCTCAAAGAACTCAAAGGGCTCAGAAGGTTTTTGATTGCGAGAAAGCAGTGAAAAGGTAACCGGGTAAGTTCTAGGCCATCTATTTATAGCCTAAACTTTACATTCTTACCGTTAGCCCATGCCGTTTCGCATTCCTGCCCGTTACTTTTCTCCGGAATTAACGTTTTCTACACTTTCCGTTAGGAACAGAAAGCTAACGGCTATTTCCTATAAGTCTAAAAGACTTTCGAACTTCCTGAGTCGGTTCTAAGATAGTTCGAAAAGTAATTATCTTAAGACTGATTCGGAGTTTATATCTTCGTACATTTCGGAGATGAATTGAAGTCTAATAACCCCTATGTCTGGTTATTTTTTCCTTCCGTATACTGCTCTCCTAACATTACAGGTTAAACGGAGAAGCATATTCGAGGGGCTACTGTTGGGGGAAAACATCTCATCTTCGAGGTTATTGCCGCAACAACATGACAGCAGATAGTGGATTCGATGGTTTCCAGATGTCCATCTTCGAAGATACCCTGAGTCAAGCTCGAAGTACGAAGATAGGCATTGGTTCGGAGTACATCTTCGAACCAAGGTTCTGCAAGATCTTTATTGCCATCTAAGATGGAAGAATTATCTTTTATATCATTAGATTAGTCTTTTACCATTTTAGCCCTATCAAGGGTACCGAATAGTTTCCACTTTGTCAGTTGTAATAGAGGGGTAAATAGGTCTTTTCCTTAATATTTGGGTCTATAAATACCCCCCATTTCACCCTGTAAAAGGGACCGAATACAAGTTATTCAATACACACATTCGAACTATTCTAAGTTGTTATCCTTTCGGAGGCTTAGAACAGTTCTCTTCGCAAACACTTCGTTTGTTAGTTTCTATTCTACATAAACCTGTTAGTGTAATCTTTTACGCCAACAGTTTCCATGTTCGGCATCCGCACCTTGCTAAATATCTAGAAGAATTATGTAAGATCGAAGCAGCATTTAAAGGGAGTTCTATTCAAAGCATCCCAAGAGCTGACAACGCACAAGCCGATATCTTGGCAAAGGATGCAGCCGAAGCCATAGACATTCTGGAAGGGGCCTTTTATGAAGAGCTTGCCTCTCCTTCGGTGCCCCAACTCCCTCCTGTGGAGGTCCTTTGCATACCGAGCACCAACTGGCAGAGTTCAATTATGGAATTATTGCAAGGGGAAGCTAATTTACCCGAAGGCCCAAAGCTTTCAAGATTGCAATTAAGAGTCCGGAATTATCATATTATCAACGGTATCTTAAACAAGGTTGTGGTATGTTCTCCCTTACTCCGATGTATTTCCCAAGCCGAAGGCCAAGATATACTCTGAGAAATTCATGAAGGCCTTTGTGGTAGCCATCTTGCCCCTCGAGCCTTAGCAGGGAAAACACTTCGCTAGGGGCTTTATTGGCCTACAATAGTAGCTGATGCGGAAGCCTTGGTCCGCACTTGCCAAGGTTGTCAATGGATGGGAAGACGAAGTCATCGTCTGCCAACACCTCTTTAAGTTATTTCTCCGGTGTGGCCCATGGCCAGATGGGGTATGGATCTCATTGGCCCTTTCCCAACGACAAAAGGAAGTTTAAAATTCACAGTGGTAGCAATTGAATATTTTTCTAAGCGGGTCGAAGCAGAACCCCTCATAGCTATCACTTCCAAGAATGCACAAAAATGTTTCTAGCAAAATATTATATGCAGGTTCGGGGTACCTTGACCGTTGACGATCGACAATAGCACTCAATTCGATGCTGAATCCTTCAGAGAATTCTGTGAAGGTCTTGGCATAGAAATGTGTTTTGCAGCTATCTATCATCCTCAATCTAACGGAGCCATTGAGCGAGATAACGATAATATTTTATTGGGCCTGAATCGAAGGATAGTAGGACTGGCGAAAGGGTTATGGATCGAAGAGCTCCCAAAGATTTAATGGTCCATTCGAACCACTCAAGCAAGGTCCACGGGCTTTACACCTTTCAGATTACTATTGGAGATGCAGCCATGACACCTATGGAGCATAAAGGAGGATATCTTCGCACCATCGAACCTGAAAAAGAAGATGAAAGACAAGCTTTGCTAGATTTAACAGAAGAAACAAGGCTTCGAGCTATTGCAAACCTAACGAAGTATCAACATCAGACGAAGACTTGGTATGATCCGAAGATTAAACTTAATGAACTTAAACTAGGTCATTTAGTTTTGTGAAGCATTAGAGCACCAGGGAAGTTAGGAAATAAATGGGAAGGTCCATATATCATCTTTCATTTAGGACGCCCTAGATCTTTTAAATTAGCTAATTTAGAAAGTGAGGAATTAAAGCATACATAGCATGCGGAGCACCTTAAGCCATACTTCACATAGGGGCTCCTTGTAATTATTTGTAAACACTTTCTAAATGAATAAACATCATGGTTCGAATAATGCCTACTTCTAAAAAAATTCCTACTTCTAGTGGATGGACTAGGAGAATGGAGCTGATTGTGAAGATAAGTGTTATTCATTCGAGCCAAAATTACAGACTTCGAACCACTAGTTCGAAGCTTCCGACAAGGTGGGAAAGTCACATAAAACGGATTCCAAGCCACCGGCTTGAAAGCATCAGTAAAAAGATTCCAAAGAGATCAGATGATACGGATTCCAAGCAACTAGCTTGATAGCATCCGTAAAAAGAGTCCAAGGAGACCACAAAAGCAGATTTCGAACCACCGGTTTGATAGCAGCTGTAAAAAGAGTAAAAAGAGACCAAATAATACGGGCTCTGAGCAATTAGCTTGAAAATGTCCGTAAAAAGAGTCCAAAGTGAACGTTATAATCGGAGTCTAATACATCCGAAAAAGAGTGAAAGGCGACCAAGTAATAAGGTTTCAAGGCTCCGGCCAAATGAAACACTTTAAGAGTTCTAAAGTGACCAATTTTGGAGCTCCTAGGTATAAGCTCAAAACTCCAAGATTATAAACATCATAATATGAACGTACAGTTCGAAGAACTCTATGAAACAGTCGAATTCATGATTAACAAGTATTGTTTGCGAAGCACCGATTTTTATTATACCAAGCATTGTGTCTAACGGACTTTATCGCATTGCGTATGGTCCCCCACCCACAAGGAGGGGCAGAGCAGTGAGGCACAATCAAGTGATGCTTCTTAGACAATTTGTATTAATTGAGTAAACATATTACAATCATCGTAATTAGGAAAAATTATTATCTAAAACCTAAATAAAAACGAAGACCCCTCCGGAACAGTTCAGTCTTCGGAGCCTGGAGTTCTCAAAACCTTTCATTTGGTTCGAGTTCCCTTCTTCTTCGAAGCCCTCAACTTTTTCTATTCTTCTTGAAGTTCAGCCCAGGTTAGAAGTTGTTCGGAACTAGCCTCCATTGGGTCTTCGACTTGGTACTCCGAGTCGGACCAATCTACATACTCTGAGGATGAAGATACTACTACCTTATCCTCTTCTTTAATATAAGAAAGAACTTCGCTACAAACATCGGGTGTTATTTCCCCTTTCTCTCCTCGAGGAATCGAAAATCACGAGCGCCTGTAAGGCCTCAAGCTTTCAAGGATAGCCCATTGTTGGCAAGGCCCTTCATTGAGCTCTAGTACTTCGAGATCAGGATCTGAAGCATGTAGCAAAACCTAAAAACAAAGATTCAAGCGGAGCCTTTTCATTTATAAACTTTTCATTCATTAAAATAAGAGCATTACAAGATCTCTTGTACATATTTAAGTTCCCTAGAAGCTAAACCTTCAGGTCGGGAGGCGGAGCAGTTGGCGGAGATGGAACTTGAGGCTTCGTCTGAACTAGCCTATGCCGACGGGCTTCATCGATCCAAGCCTTGGCCATAGCTTCATTGTCTGCTTTCTAGGTTGCTCGGAAGGCTTCCCAAATATGGTTGCATTAAGCCTTCATCAGAAAAGCATCCCGGCGTCGAACCTTTCACCAGAGCAATAGAGACCCCGATAGCTTCGAGGTGTGAAAGGACTACGATCCCGGCTACATGCCCGGAGATCTCTCCGTAGCGGGTCCCGAAGCCTTTCATCATCTTAGTCGCCGCTTGAATCATCTTAAGCTTTCAGTTGAGGGGTTTGTCCACAGCAGCTGAGGAAGACGAGCACACCATGCCAAAATACTCTAGAACACCCCTGAGGGTGTCCATGGTTTGATCAGCCACCAAGCTGTGCCTCTTTTCGGCCTTTGTCAATTCGGTGGCAACGGAGGAGATTTTAGCTGTCTTCGACATTAATTAATTCTTCTAGACTAGTGCTTGGTTAAGCGACCCTCGGAGCTCTACAAGTTCAGCTCCAGAAGTCGCCTCCACTGCCCAAAGTTTTTCAATCTCAGCCCTCAACACCGTACGCTCCGCTTGGATTTCTTCTATCGATGAGGCAAGTTTGGCACAGGCCTGCTGCTCCATTCGGATTGCTTCCTTTGCTGTAGCTTTGGCCCTCTGCTCCTCGAGGAGTTCTTCCTTTAATCGTAGAGTTTTATCTTCAGAGACCTTAAGGGCCCTTTAAAGCGTCGTAACCTTCCTTTTGAGCCGACTTGTTTCAAGCTCATTGGAAGTTTTCGCCACTCTAGCAAGGATGAATTGCTGCAAAAAGCAAAGTAAATACGATATAATTTCCATTAAGTAAATACACTTTATGTTTGTTGCATACCTGGAGGGTAGCCCTTTCGAGGGCTAAATCTAGCTTCGATCAGCTGGCCTCGCTCAAAACGGAGACCAGCACGGAGTTCCCAACCTCTTGGCTCTTTTCAGCCAAAGGTTTCAGGAGGGTTCGGAGCCTTGTTTGCTGCTCCAAGAATGGAGCAAGTAGCGGGATCCAGGATAGGGCTCTTTGGTCATCTTCAACAGTGTCTTATTCCAAATCACCTACTGAAGGGTCATTCCTCGACGGCGTTGTCGTCAAAGATGGAAGAGGCCTAGGACAAGTTTTGCCCTTACCTCTCCCCGGCACAAAAACCAGAGCCACCACTTTGGTCAGGGTAGATCCCCCTTCGAAAGTGGCTCCCCTAGACGGAGCTGCCTCGTCCGAGATAACTCCTATCGCCGGAGCTACCACTACGACCAGAACCTTGTCTCCAATGGGAGCCGAAGCTCCATCTCTGGTTGGAGTCATGCTAGTCCTCGAAGCATCAGCAAAATGCAAGGTATTCGTCAATTATCCATTAAGATATTGTTGGTGGAGGGAAGTAATCTCAGAAACTTCAAAGTATAAAGATCGGAGACCTACCTTCATCTTGATTCTAAGGGAGGATTTCGGTGTCCCAAGAAATTCATACATTTGGAGGTATTCTTCGAGTTCCTCCCCTGAGGTTTGCGCTGGAGTAGCAGACGTCGAATCCCTGGCCTCTGTTGCTACTACTCTGATCAATGGGGAGCTAGGATTTTCTGGCTCCTTTCCTTGGACCCCGGCAGGTCCAAGGTGGATCGCCGCCACCTCTTCAATACTTGGAGTTACTTCAACTACTTCTCAAAGAGGATCCTCGGTCGCAACCCGAGAATCCTCCTCGTCGTCGTGCAACAAAAGATCTTCGATCTCTTTTCCCATGTGAGCCTCCGAAGTATATTCTTCATACTCCTCCGAAGAAGAGCTCCGAATGTCGAGCGAAGCCAGAGAAGATGGAGGTGAAGGGAGCTTGGCCTGCCATGCCGCCTTCTTCACTGAAGTCTTTGCATCCTTGGAGGTCCCAACAGTAGCTTTACTCTTCCGAGAGACTGCTCCTGCTGAGTCGAAGTTGGGCAGAGGAGGAGCCTCCATCCTGAGCGCACTCCACACTCGGTTGGAGCGTTCCCAACTCCCAACCATCTCGATCCTTTGTTGCTTCTCCACAGCATTAGGGGCTCCAAGCACCCATTCTCCAGCCCTAGCTATCTGCTCCAGAGCTAATGCCAATGGAGCTACTAAAATAAGGTAACAATCTATTAAGAATACCACAATTATTCTCTATAACTAATCTCAATGCAGGAGGTACGGAGGTTTTACCTAGGGTTCGAAGCTCCCGCTCCGAAGCGCTTTGAAAGACAAAAGGCCAGTTGGCCCCAAGAGGGGGTATCCAGAGGGCGATGAACTCTTCAACCAAGTCCCCCATACTCATGCGCTTGGCCACCTAAGACAATAACCCAAGCCGCGTTGAAAGCAGGATTGGGTCCGGAGTCACCTCTGCCTCCCTCCGGTACCATATTTCTTGTAGGGGACCGGCGAGCCTGGAGCCTTCTCCGACCTCGGCATAAAACCACCTAAGTATCTAGTCAGAATACCATCGGTCGTTGATCGCCTTCGCAGGGAAATTCTTCAGGTGTTCTTTCTGGAGTTGAAAGTTGACGCTCCCGAAGGCCACCAGCCACTTGGAGTCCCCAGGCCCATCTTGCGGCTTTGGTTGGCATGAGGCTTCATGGGTGTCCGCGAATACTTCGGACCTCCCCTCACATCCTTCAGCTCCGAGGGCCCATTCGAAGATATCTAACCTGGCTATGGCATTTAGAGACAGCTGCGGCAAGGTGATGTGGAACATCTCTAACACTTCTGCCAAGAATACTATTTAAGGAAGCCCTAGTCCCGCTTCAAAGAAAGCTTCGAAGATGACGACTTCTCTGCTCCTTGGCGTCGGGGTCACTTCTTCTCCGGAAACCCGAGTCCTCATTCCTAGACCCAATTTCCCTCTTACTGCTTCCTCGATGGATTCTGCTAAGCAGGTTGATCGCCCGAGAATGAATGTTTGCTTCAAGGGCTTCTTGGACGATGGGCGGAGTTCCCATGGGTTCTTAGGCCAAGAACCCCCGGGGCTCCCGCCATCGCCGTTGCTACAGATGCGGCCCAGGATTGCCTCTACGCCAAGGTCCCCGCTGCCGTCAGCACTTTTGCGCTTGTCCTCACCATTAGGAGGAATGCTCGAGAGAATTGGAGAGAAAGGTTGAAGATGGAAGTGTGGAAAGGTTTGAACACCGGAGCTATGTAAAAGCTTCCCGTCACTGGTCACTTTCCCCTTTTATAACCGCTCTGTTTTCATTTAGCCTGATTCGTTTATGTTTTCACACTTGTAGATCCAACCCTTGTCACTGACAGGTACGATCAGAAGGTGAAAAAGTGTGAACCCACGATGAATATTTGTGTCTGTTGCTTTCTCGAAAAGCCTAACGACTATTTGAGGAGTAACGGCACAAAAATAATGGCTCTTTGCGATGCACTGCAACAGTAATGGTTCACTCTTTTTCAGAGTCATCATGCGAAGGTTCAAGCTCGAAGTCTAGATTCAATACATCTTCGATGTTAACGACACTTCGAACGATTATAATTCCTTGAATTTTTTCTATGTCCTTGAGAATGAAAATATTTCTTGTGTATACTGTTCTCCTTGCTATACAGGCTATTCAGAGAAGCGTATTAGAGGCGCTACTGTTGGGGGAAAATACTTCATCCTCATGATCCTCAAGACTCCAAGATAACAACAAATCATAATCTCAGAGCTATGGACTTGTCTCTGGGCTGAAGGACATGAAGTCGGAGGGTCCATCCAAGCTCCGATCCAAAGGAATCCTCCGAAAGGTTTCCCCGCTAGAATGGGAAACAACCAAAAGGATGGGACGTCTACTTTGTTGACATCCTTTGAATGTATTTTACCATATTAACCCTATTTGGGATACCAAAATAGTTTCCACTATGTCGGTTGTAATTTAGGGGTAAAAAGGTCTTTTCCTCAAAGGTTTTACCTATAAATTCCCCCCTTCTTGCCCTATAATAGGCATCGAATACTCAAATATTCAATACACACATCGAACTATCTCACGCTATTATCCATATTCGGAGGCCTGGAATAGTTTAATCAAGCAAACACTTCGTTTGTTACACACTTAGTTTCTTAAACCTGTTAGCGTAATATTTTACGCCAACAAACATCAATTCTCTGCTCAATGGGTTTATCAACAGAATAGTGTTGTTGAGAGAAAGAACCGCACTTTGGTTGAGATGGCTAGGACGATGCTCAATGAGCACAGGACTCCTAAAAAGTTTTAGGTTGAGGCCATGAACGCCCCTTGTTACATCTCAAACCGAATCTTCTTGCACTCAATTTTGAACTTGACTTCTTATGAACTGTGTTTTGGTATACAAACCAAAGTTACTCATCTTCGAGTATTTGGCTGTTGATGTTATATCCTAAAACGTGGAAATTTGGACAAATTTAAGTCATGTTCTTCTGACAGGATCTTTTTGGGTTACACTACCCATGGTCACTCTTATCGTGTTTTCAATTTGGAAACTAACACTGTCAACGAGTCATGTGATGTGACTTTTGATGAATTAACCCCTGTGTTAGCTCTTCTTTTGAACAGGCAAGTGAACATGATATGGAACAAACTATCTTTGAAGATGAAGATCCCGAAGACTTTGAGGATGATCCCCTACTACCCTCGACATCAACCCCCGAAGCCGACCCCGCTTCAACCACTTGGGCAAGAGGCCCCGAAGCTACTACCTCGACATCGGTCATCTTCAACCACTCCCTGGCACAAGTTGAGGGGGATACTGCATCCCATCACGAGGCTCCACACCACATCCAAAGTATGCATCCTACCAAGCAGATCATTGGTGAGCTTGATCAAAAGGTAACACGTTCTCATGATCATTTCATTGATTCTGCTTTTGTTGCTTCTTTTGAGCCCTTATTTGTGAGTCATGCTTTATCTGATTCTAGTTGGATCAATGTCATGCATGAAGAACTTGAAAATTTTGAAAGAAACCAAGTCTGTACTATTGTAGATCCCCCTCGTAATGTTCATTTCATTGTAACAAAATGGATTTTTAAGAACAAGCAAGGGGAGGATGGGTCTGAGGTTAGAAACAAGGCTAGACTTGTAGCTCAAGGTTTTTCACAAATTGAGGGATTGATTTTGCAAAAAAATTTGCACCTGTTGCTCGTCTAGAGGACATTAGGATTATGCTTGCATTTTCTACATCCCGTGGATTCAAAATTTACCAAATGGATATCAAAAGTGCTTTTCTTAATGGCTTCATAGGCGGAGGTGTTTATGTAAAACAACCCCTCGACTTTGAAAACCCCAAATACCCCCATAGAGTATTTAAACTTCATAAAGATCTTTATGGACTCAAGCAGGCCCCCTGGGCATGGTATGATAGATTTAAGTCTTTTCTCCTTGAGCGAGGGTATTTGATGGGATCTGTTGATAAAACTCTTTTTACTCTCAAGCATGGCAAAGATTTCCTCCTTGTTCAGATTTATGTTGATGATATCATCTTTGGTGGCTCTTCTCATGCTTTGTTTGCCGAGTTTGCAGATACCATGAGCAGGGAGTTCAAGATGTCCATGATGGGCGAACTCGCGTTTTTCCTTGGTTTGCAAATCAAGCAAAGCAAACACGGTACCTTCATCCATCAGACAAAGTATACCAAGGACCTGCTCAAGAAGTTTGACATGGTTGATGCGAAGCCCCTTGCCACTCCGATGGCTAGTTCGGTAGCATTGGATCTTGACAAGGATGGAGAAGCCATAGATTAGAAGGAGTTCTAAAGCATGATCGACTCCCTCCTCTACTTGACAACTATGAGGTCAGACATACACATCGTTGTATGTCTGTGCGCTCGTTTTCAGGCTTCGCTAAGGGCTTCGCACCACCAAGCGGTAAAACGCATACTCAGGTATCTCAAACATACCGTCGAATTTGGTATTTGGTATTCTGCATCTTCTTCTTTGTGCCTTCGTGGTTATTCAGATGCGGATTTTGTTGGGTGTAGAATTGATAGGAAAAGTACCTCTGATACTTGTCATTTTCTGGGTATTTCTCTTGTTTGCTGGTCTTCCCACAAACAGTCTAGTGTTGTGAAATCTACAGCTGAGGCTGAATATGTTGTTGCTCATAGATTTTGTGGATGGTTTCTACATTGCGGGATTTCGGGTTAGCTTATAAGTGTTCCACCCTTTTGTGATAACACTAGTGCTATTTGTATTGCAAACAACTCGGTTTAGCATTCCAAAACCAAACACATTGATGTGAGATATCATTTTCTCAGAAATCACAATGAGAAGGGTGATATTGAACTTCAATATGTTGATACCCAGAATCAGTTTGCCGATATTTTTACGAAGCCCCTTGATGCTTCTCGATTTGCTTATTTATGTGTCATTGCACAAGATTCTATCATATGATTAACTACTTTTACATGTACTTGCTTATATATGTCTTTGAATTATTGTCTTTAATCATGATGGTTTTTCTCTATTGAATATGTCTGATATTTGTTATGAGCATGGCTTTTATTTTTGAAAATTAAAATATGATCACTACTTAGTCTGGTAACTAGCATGAGCAGGCTAAGTGCTTTTGCTATCTTTTACATGCCTGGTAGCTAAGTCTTTTACACTTGGATGCAAATATGCAACTTGAACATTCTAATGCTTTACATGGAAATCTTGTACGGAAAATTGATAAAAATCATGAAATTGATAGCCATGTCTTTTTGCTGACATTGAAAAGATCCAGGCGGGTTTGCTTTGTCGCACTGCTTTTTTCTAGACTGCTTACCATAGCACTTTGGTATGAACTGGGACACTACAGTGTATGCCATGACTAATTCTTTAAGCTTCTAATGGTCTTTGCTTGACCTAGGCTTGGCTTAGTCGGCTAGCATAAGGTTGACATGCAAATAACCCCTGACATTAAGATCAAAAGAAAAAGGATAAAAATCTTGAAAATATTGAATAATTTTAAGTTTGCTGAAGCTCCATGTTATTTGACTATGCATGTCTGGGTAGTATTTGCTAGCTTTTGTGTTCCATGCTTTACCTTGTCTAGTATGCAAGTCTAAGAGGTGATGCTTTTATTTGCTAAAATCTGATAATGATTGCTCTTGCTTTACATTGGATATGATTTATATGAGCTTATCATGCAGTACTTTTAGACACTATTCAAGTCAAATGCTTGTTTTGTACTGTAATTGCTGCTAATCATGTTTTAGAATCTTGCATATGAACTCACCCTCATACCTCTCTCTACATCATTTATTGCTCCTTGACTCTTGCATTGCCAAAAGGGGAGAATAATTCAGGGGGGTGTTTGTTGTCAAAGGGAAAGAAATATGATTTTAAATGTGCTTGTATGCATTGCTAAAGGGGTTCTTTACTTGAAAGGTGGAGAAGCTATTTTATCAAGTGACATGATTTGGATCTTTTCTGAGTTTTTATGGTAACTTGTGTGCTAAAAATTTCAAATTTTCTTGATATTGAATTTGGTTGTCAATGCACTCTTCAAGGGGGAGATTGACAAACCAAGTTGATATGTGTCTTGGTTTCAAGTCTGTGATGAGTGATTGACAAGTTTCCTTCTAGACAAAGGGGTCCCTCCGAAGGGGTTCGGAGGTGTTTCATCGAAGGGTTCGGTGCTTGTTTGTTGTAAAAGTGTGCAGCGGAGTATGTCTGTCGGAGGGGTCCGATAGAATACATTTTGGAGATTATAAAGATGGGATCGGTATCTTGGGAGGTACACCAGAGTGTGTACTAGAGGGTGTTTACCCGGAGAGGTCTCTGGGGTATTGGATACACTTGTCTGCTTGTTGGTGGTGTGGAGGTGACTTCGGAGGCGACGAGATGGTTTGCAGTAGGTGAACCTAGGTCAAGTAGGGATCTTGATGCCAGGCGAGCAAGGAGCTCAGTCACAGAGGCTACATGGAGTTGAGGTCGGTTCTCGGGTCGTGGTGCATCAGGTGAAGGCAGAAAGTGCGAAGGGTGGCTTTGGCTGAAGGTACCCCGAGACAAAGTCCTCTGCAATGAGGCAAAGCTTTCGATGTGTGCTTCGGATGGGGGCACTCGAAGGGTCACCTAACGAAGGTCTCAGAATTCGAGGTGCATCAAAGGCATGGTCCGGGTAAGGCTCTTCGTGAGTGTGCTCTAGGCTTAGACACTACGAATGAGTGCTTATGGAAGTGCTTCATGCGGAGACCTTGGATGAAGGAGGGACTTCAGAATGTGGTAAAGGTACTTCGAAGGTGGAGCTGTGGAGTGTTGATGACTTGATGTACTTTGGCCATGCATGGCTTCGGTACACGGATGGGCGGAGTTCGAGCTTGGAGTAGCTGCGAAGCCATAATGGTCTAATATGGAGGTGATGGTGCGAAGGCTCAAGGGCTTTGACGGCTTCGGCTCAAAACCATCAATGTATTGAATACTGACTTCGGTGGAGCAAAGGCCTTCAGGTTTGAAGCATGCCACCGAAGCCTTTGCACACTTCGTGTGCGAAGGAGGCTCTGAAAGATTCCGCTTTGCAAAATCTAATCGTGTCTCCTCTACAAAGGCTGATACTCTCTACTCTACGAAGCTGACAAACGGAGTTTCTAATAAAGTAGACTATTGTAGCGCCCCGATTTATCAAATCGAGACATTATTGAATTTCAGAAGAAAAACAATAATACAAGAGGTTCATCATGCGACAACGTACATACGACAACATCCATGGTACGCAGACCATATTTATTACATCAAAGTTGTAATAAAAAAAGTAAATGAAAATAATTAGAAAACGGCATGACGAACATCTTCTTCAGGATTTTTCTTCTCGACTGGGTCGCTACTCCAGACCGTCCTCATAGTAAGCATCCTCTGTGGGGTCCAACGGGTATGAGTACAAAAAGTACTCAACAAGTCACCGCAAATGCAAGTAATAATGCAGGATAATAAACAAGGAAGGGTAATGGCTAACCTTGCGGAAAAGTACAGTTTCAGTTATTGCATTTAGTGTAATCATATTTTAATCATGCAGAAAGTAAACATGAATATCATCAACATCAACTAACTCGAGGGGTACAGTCAGCCCCACCTCGCTCACCAGTCCTTACATGTCAATCCATCATGCACATACATATTCAAAGTAATCTAACTGTGGGATGTCACGCAACCCGCCCTTGACCGTGGGCTCGGCTTTTCGAAAAGATTTAAGACTCTGATCAGAGATGTACTACTGTACCCACAAGGCACGCACTCATCCCAAACGAGATGACCCATTCCACGGGAACTCGTGCCAAAACCTCGGCATGAAATGTTCCAAGCGATAACCACCCGCTCTAGGTTTCGCCGGCGCACCGGGCCGCATCCAGGCTAACGTCGCACCCCCTTTTGCGCCACATTGGTACAAGTCACCCGCAGGTGCAACTTGACCCATCTCCAAATGGTGGCCTCGGTTTGGAACAACCCATACTTTAGTTAGGACTTACCCACTAGACCTGTGGTTAGTACGTAAGTGTATTGCAACGGATCCCTCAGACCGGTCCTTATAGTGCCCCGGGTGCTACCGACCAATGCCCTAGCTTGCACCCGGAACCCACCATGCATACACTCACAACCATAACTCATCACCAACAGAATTTCCAAGGATAAGAAGTAACGGGGATCATATAATAGAACCATTTTGCTACGACTCATTTTTATCCTATAGCGATCGTGTCAATACATTGGACACTAGCTAATATCATTGATCATATGGTGACAAGGAGGTTAGGCGAGATAGCATGGCTTGGGTTGCACATCAAGGTCAGGGGATCCTAAATAAATATATTTGTTGGGGGAAAATATCTCATCTTCGGGGTTAAGGCCAAAGCAGCATAAAGACAGTCAACCAGTTCGAAGATTGTCCGAAGATCATCTTCGAAGATGTTCAAAACCTTGTTCGAAGCCCGAAGACAGACACAGGTTCGAAGTATGTCTTCGAACTAAAGTCCTTCAAGATCTTTTCTGCCAGCTAAGATGGAAGACTTATCTTCTTTCTTATTAGATTAGTTTTTTACCATTTTAGCCCTATTAAGGAAACCGAATAGTTTCCTTAATGTCGGTTGTAATAGAGGGGTAAATAGGTCTTTTCCTTAATGTTTAGGCCTATAAATACCCCCCATTTCACCCTGTAATAGGGACCGAATACAAGTGATTCAATACACACTTTCAAACTATTCTAAGCTATTATCCTTTCGGAGGCTTAGAACAGTTTGCTTCACAAACACTTCGTTTGTTAGTTTCTTTTCTACTGAAACCTGTTAGCGTAATCTTTTACGCCAACAGTTGGCGCCGTCCGTGGGGAACTTAGTCCAAAAAACTTCGTTCTCTACCAACTTCTTACATCATGCCTCCTAAGCGGAGCGCACCTCGCAATCCCACTCGGAGGTCCTCTCGGATCTCCGGAGAGATACCCTTCGACACAGTCGAAGTCGGAGGGTCTTCGACTATCCCTCCACCTCAAACTCCGCAAGGGGCTTCTATCCCTCGAGGATACGAAACCTCTCCACCAACCCCTTCCATACTCCGACCGCCCGGAGCCACTCTGCCACCCTCCATTCCGATTCGAACTGATCATACCAGTTCTCAAGACCCGGAAGGTCCTTCCGGAGGAGATGAAGATAGCCTTGGAGACATGGCCACTCAAATGGCCAACCTTCAAGCTGAGCTAGCGAGGTGGCGACAAGAGGCTGCGAACAGGCTTCGTTCTCAAGCCACCCCAGCTATCCCCGAAGGGCCCGAAGACGACGATCTTGGTTATCCCGAAGCCCCGGAGAACGCCTCTTACGACAATGAATCTCCGTTGCATCCTGAGCTGCAGAAGGTTCGCTTCGATCCGAAGTTTAAAACCTCGAAGCTCTGCAAGTATGCCGGAGATGAAGATCCCGGAGAGTTCGCGCGTTCTTATGCCCTAGCGATTGAGGCTAGCGGCGGAGACAGAGACACAATGGCGAAGTGCTTCCCGTTAGCTCTTCAAGGAGTGGCGTTGAGATGGTTCTGGTCTTTAAAGCCAGGAACAATCAATTCGTGGTCACAGTTGAAGAGGAAGTTTATAAGTAACTTTCAGGGCACCTTCGTGCCTCCTATGTCAACAGGAAGCCTTTTCCAAGTGAAACAGCTCCCCGGAGAAACATTGAGGCAGTACTTCAAGCGCTTCGCTCACACGAAGTCGCAAATTCGGGGGCTGTCCACATCTTCAGTGGTTGATGCGGCTCGGGAAGGCGTCAGTCATAAAGGCCTTCTGGATAAACTGCATCGGAAGAGCATCACCACAGTATCACAGCTGATGTCATACTTCGAGGAGTATGCGAGGTCAGAAGAGGGTTGGCTTCGGAGGTCTGCTGCTACTTTGACAGTATTGCAAGAAGTTAAAGCAGAGGTGAAGACTTCGGCACAGCCGCAGGAACCAGTCTTCGAAGTGCAACATGATCGAAGAAGAGGGCAAAAGCACCCTCGCTCTGAAGTGTTGAACATTGCACCCCCACAGAAGTTTGCACCAAGAGCTCCACAGTCTGCGGGGAACAAGTCCAGCGGCTGGAGGCCGCCAGGGAAAATGGCTGGCAAGGGCCAGACCCTTTTTTACTGTATTCATGGAGAGAATCGAAGCCATGCAACTGACACTTGCAAGGCTATCCTTACCTTAAGGGGAGAATACTTGGAAAGAACTTCGGGTCGAGGCAGTACCGACCGAAGTCCAGCAGCAGCGCGCCCAGACCCGGTCCAGGCTGTGGCGCGGATAGAAAATTTTGATGCTGCAAGGCACCCTCCGGTGGCCAATGTTATGCCACCTCCGAAGCAAGAGGAAGGGCAAGATAGAGGAAAGAGAGTAGTTCTCCCTATCTCCGGAGGAGGTACCCTCGGAAGCATGTCCAAGAGACAGCGAAGAGAGTACGTTCGGGAAGTAGGCCATATTGGGACTTCGTCATCTGCAGCTGCAATGCCGGAGTGGTCTCATGTTCCAATATCTTTCTCTGCGGAGGATGCAGCTGGTATTAAGTTCCCGCATGCAGATCCATTGGTTATTACTGCTGATATTGCAGGGACTGAAGTCCGAAGGGTGCTAATTGACGGAGGTAGTTCAGCAGATATCATTTTTGTGCAAGCCTTCGATCAGTTATGCATTTCCCGGAAGCATCTCCTCCCAGCGGCTCGTCCTCTGCAAGGCTTCGCAGGACCTCCGCTTGATGCACTTGGCCAGATAGGCTTGGAAGTAACCTTCGGAGAAGGTTTACTAGCCCGAACTGAAGAGGTTATCTTTGATGTGGTAGATGCCCCGTATGCTTATAATGTCATCTTCGGACGGGGCATGTTGAATCAGTTCGGAGCTGTGGCGCATCACAACTACTTGTGCATGAAGATGCCCACACAAGCAGGAGTCCTGACAATCTTCGGAGATCAAGCCATGGCTCGGAGGGCAGAATATGGTCACGGTCCTCCTCTTGATCCGAGGCAAGTAAATAGTGTCCAAGATAATGAAGAAATTTTTTCAGCCTCCTCCGAAGCTGCGAAGAAGTCGTTTCCGAGGCCAAGTCCCGAAGGAGAGATTGCAACGAAGATCATTGTTAAAGATGGTAAAGAATACACTTTTCAATTTGGTAAAGATTTACCTCCTGAAGTTGCAACCTCCTTGGAAAAAGTCGTGGAAGAAAATTTGGATGTCTTCGCTTGGTCTGACGAAGATATCACCGGAGTCGATCGGGATATTATTGAGCACAGTTTGCTTGTAAACCCGAAGGCCCGGCCTGTTCGACAAGGGCTCCGGAAGATGTCCGCAGAGAGAGCTGCTCTAGCTAAGTACGAAGTTGAAAAACTGTTGAAGGCTGGGATTATCAGAGAAGTGGCTCATACAGAATGGTTAGCCAACCCAGTCTTCGTCAGGAAGAAGTCTTCCGGGAAGTGGCGCATGTGCATTGATTTCACATCTCTGAATAAAGCGTGCCCACGTGACCCCTACCCCATGCCCCGAATTGATCAACTAGTTGACTCCACTGCAGGTTCGGAGTTACTAAGCTTCCTTGACGCGTATTCTGGTTATCATCAAATATGGTTGAAGCGCGAAGATGAAATCAAGACGAGCTTTGTAACTCCTTCGGGAGTCTTCTGCTATGTAAGAATGCCCTTCGGACTAAGAAATGCCGGGGCTACTTTTTCAAGATTAGTTGCTAAGGCTCTAGGTCATCAACTAGGCCGCAATGTGGAGGCCTATATGGATGATATTGTAATAAAGAGTGCTTTAAAGCACCAACATAGCCTAGACTTAGCAGAAACGTTCAATAGCCTTCGGGCATGTGGGATCCGTCTTAACCCCGAAAAATGTATATTCGGAGCTAAGGCTGGAAAGTTGTTAGGGTACTTAGTTTCAAGCAGGGGAATTGAAGCTAGCCCTACTCAAATAACTGCGCTGCAGAAGATGGCTCCTCCGGAGAATTTAAAGCAAGTGCAAAAGCTGACTGGACGTCTGGCCGCACTTAGCAGGTTTTTATCAAGGTCTGCGGAGAGGAGCTTGCCAATATTTAAAGCTTTGAAAGGGTCCGAAGATTTTGCATGGACACCGGAGTGTCAGAAAAGCTTCGAAGATATTAAAGATTATCTCAGCAATCTTGCTACACTCACGGTGCCTATTGCGGACGAAACCCTACTCCTGTATCTTGCAGCTACAGGTTCAGCTGTCAGCGCAGTCCTTGTCAGAGAAGCGGATATCAATGGGAAGTTGGTCCAAAATCCTGTCTATTTTGTATCCGAAGCATTGTCAGGAGCGAAGACAAGATACTCCGAACTTGAGAAGTTCGTTTATGCTCTGATAATGGCTTCGAGGAAGCTAAGACATTATTTTTTGGCTCATAATGTAATTGTACCAACTTCGTATCCTTTAGGAGATATGCTCCGAAGCAAAGACTCCACTGGAAGGATTGGAAAGTGGGCAGTCGAGCTAGCACCCTTCGGCATATCTTTCCTGGCAAGGACAACTATTAAATCCCAAGTCCTAGCAGACTTCGTAGCAGAGTGGACTCCACCTGCGAAGTTAACTCCGGAGAAATCAGATGACGGAGTTTGGATTATTTACTCCGATGGGTCTTTCCAAGCATCCGGAGCAGGCATTGGGGCAGTATTGATTTCACCGTCAGGGCAAAGAGCAATGTACTCCGCAAGACTCAACTTTAAGTCTACCAATAATATAGCGGAGTACGAAGGGATTTTATTGGGACTCCGGAAAGCACGTGCTCTAGGGGCTACAAGGATAATTATAAAAACAGATTCTCAGATAGTAGCAGGGCACGTAGACAAAAGTTTTCAAGTCCGACATCCACAGCTTGCAAAGTATTTAGAAGAAATCCGCAAGATCGAAGCACACTTCAAGGGTATTTCCATTCGGAGTATACCAAGAGCTGAAAACGTGCAAGCGGACATTTTAGCGAAGGCTGCAGCCGGAGCTGTGGATGTGCCTGACGAAGCTTTCTATGAGGAGCTCAATGTACCTTCGGTGCCACAAATTGCCTCTGCGGAGATTCTTTGCATTCCTAGTGCAGATTGGAAAGATTCGATCATAGAACTCTTGCAAGGAGGAACAAATTTGCCCGAAGAGCCCCAATTGTCAAGATTAAAGCTCAGAGCAAGAAACTATCAGTTAATCAACGGTATATTATACAAGGCCGGAGTATGTTCCCCTCTACTCCGATGTATATCTCAAGTCGAAGGCCAAGAAATTCTTCGAGAAATTCACGAAGGCCTTTGTGGAAGCCATTTAGCCCCTAGAGCTCTAGCAGGAAAAACACTTCGCCAGGGGATTTATTGGCCCACAATAACAGCTGATGCAGAGAGCTTGGTCCGCACTTGTCAAGGATGCCAGTGGATGGGTCGACGGAGTCATCGCCCACCAACAGCTCTTCAAGTCATTGCTCCGGTATGGCCTATGGCCAGATGGGGTATGGATCTAATTGGTCCCTTTCCGTTAGCAAAGGGAAATCTGAAGTTCGCAGTGGTAGCTATTGAATATTTTTCTAAGTGGGTAGAAGCAGAGCCCTTAACAGCTATCACTTCGAATAATGTACAGAAATTCTTCTGGAAGAACATTATTTGCTGGTTCGGAGTACCTAGATATCTCACAGTTGATAATGGAACACAGTTCGACGCAGAACCCTTCAGGAAGTTTTGCGAAGACCTAGGCATTCAACTATGTTTTGCTGCAGTGAGACATCCTCAGTCGAATGGAGCCGTAGAGCGAGCCAATGGAAATATTTTATCAGGGCTAAATCGAAGAATAGTAGGATTATCAAAGGGACTGTGGACCGAAGAGCTTCCAAAGATTCTGTGGTCCATTCGGACTACGCAAACAAGGTCCACAGGTTTTACTCCGTTCAGACTACTATTCGGAGATGAAGCTATGACTCCAACGGAGCTCAAAGGGGGGTCATTTCGCAGCACCGAACCGGACATCGAAGAAGAAAGACAAGCTTCGTTAGATTTGTCAGAAGAAACAAGACTTCGGGCTGTAGCTAATTTATCAAAGTATCATCAGCAGACGAAGACTTGGTATGACCCGAAGGTTAAGCTCAGCGAGTTAAGGCCGGGTCATCTTGTTCTACGAAGCATTATAGCACCAGGGAAGTTAGGCAATAAATGGGAAGGTCCATATCTGATTGTCCGCTCAGGGCGCCCTGGTTCATTCAAATTAGCTAATTTAGAAGGTGAAGAGTTAGCACATACTTGGCATGCGGAGCACCTAAAGC